>CAJHNH020003430.1:29245-36745 GCA_905116865.2 Candidula unifasciata | reverse complement strand
CTCACACTGTATGAGGCTGAGGGACATAACATGGCCATCGAAAGTAATCATTTTTTTTTTTTTTTTGCTCTTACAACTCGGATTCGATATTTCGCATTTAGGGCTAAGAACATCCGATTTCAGCAGACATACCTAATTATTCGCAATTGACGTAATTCCTGTTAAAATCATTTGGTGCTGTAACCAAATCCCCCCTCCCCCACCTTTTTTTTTCCTAAGTAAATCGGATAATCGCAGGACCAACTTCATAATAAACAGGTCACCGCATAGGTTCTCTGTTGCTGTGCTGGCAAAAAAAAAACCATACAGCATGTCTATAACTGTCCTGTTTGAGAAATATGGACACGTCTACCTACAGTCTCAACAGAGTCTATAGCATACACACTAACTGAATGCATCAGGCTAGAAATACCGAAACAAACAATCTGGAACTAGAAATGCAGTTAATCATCGATAGAAGCAGCAGTTATACAGTTTTGGTCGTCGCATACGCAATAATCGCATAAGGCACCATCAGTTCTCTGGCAACATGTTACTCTTCATGTTCTGAGTCTGCAGTTCACAACACAGACCCCGTTGTTGGCCACAGTCGAATCCGCTGCTTTTTAGTGTCGCGTCATTGCACTCAGCTCAGTAGCTGAATGACGGAACTGTACAATTTCAGTCTACACATGGAGGAAAATACAAGGGGTTAACACTGTCGTACTGTCAGAAGCAAAAAACTTGCCACGACTAAAAACAGTAATCCTGCCTATCCGCCATTGTTACTAGAAGCTCGATACTCAACGTGCTTGGCTGCAAAAAAAGATGACAGGGCTGGATTCCCCTTTAGAAAAACGACCAATTTTTTTTTTTTTTTTGACCAGCACGGATTTGAATTCCATTCTTTCTCTGGAAACATTGATACAAGGTAATATACGAATGTCCTAAGATTTGTTTTCAACTAAATGGTGACGAAAAAGAGGGCTAGAGGCTCTATGTCTATCGCATGGCCATAAATATGTTATACGCTAATGAGGACCCCACCTCTTGCTGCCGTCATACATATTTTCTAAGCAAAAATGGCTGAAGGGCGTTTCAAGAAGCCTAAACCTTGTTTAAGAGCATAATATTAAAATAAAAACAACAACAGAAAATAAGAAGAAGTGGAAAATGCGAAGGAGAAAGAGGTGCTGAATGATGGATACATATATATGATAGACTGGAAATAATATGAAATGCAAAGAAAGATACTGTTTAAGATAATCCATGTAAATGGTCAAAGAGTGTTGATTAGCTTGAATTAGAATTACTGGGGGATAAAGAGGAGGGGTGAGGTGGCTCATGCGGCCTCGTCATCATGTTCCGACCCCTAGGTACAGCAGCGCCGAAACCAAGAAAACAATGGAATGGGAGCGCTAATCGCGCCCATACTCCACCCGCGTCCTAAGGTGCTCTAGACAGGAGTGGGGTTTATTCCTATCATAATAATAGTAGAAGTTGTAGTAGTCATAGTAATAATAACAAACAACAACAACAACAACAACAGTTTTGAGCTTGCGGGTAGCGAAAAGGGGATAAAACAAGTAGGGAGAACCACACAAAAAAAAAAAGAAAAGAAATGTAGCTAGAAACAAAATTAGTTGCCCGGCTGAACTGCAAAAACAGGGATTGGTTTAAGAAAACGACAAGGGTCCTATGGTTCGGGAACAACGACATATTTTTATGACTCCTGTGATAAATAAGTGAATAGTGAATTACACAACTACAACTTATAAACATATACGCAGCGCCTAGTCAGACCACATGCACGAACTACAGGTACTATTCTGAATCAAACAAATGAACATGTAACATCTAATAATTTTACTGAACACAAAACTAGGGTGCTTCGCAGATAACAATATATACATTAAGAATCAACACGTGTTCGAACAGACCATGTGCTAATCACTCTAGCTAACAAAGATAAGAGTTTGCTCCAGCGATCAATAATCAGAAATCACCGAGCAAGGATGCACAACGGAAATCTAGATCTAACACAATGTGTGTACTGAATTATAGCCTACCAACACCTCTTAACTCCTGTTTTACATTCCACCAAGTTACGGGTCATAGCCAACATAAAAATAAAAAAAATATTGTTATGACATAACATACATAATTAGTTGCTTGCAGCATCATGGCCATACAAACAAAACAAAAGTAACTCCTCAATAGATCAATGCAGTTAAACATACACAAAAATCGTCACTGACATACAACAGGAAAAACTGCAAAATTTCAAATACATAGTGGTCAACTTGTTTGACCAACGAACATCAGAATTCTTGACTGGGTGAAGTTAATCTTCAACTTCCAATAAATCTTCCCAGACCTGTTCTTTCAGCTCCTTGTTACACATGCGACGTTTTCACCATTGTCTCAGCTGCGTGGCTTACGAGAGACATATTCCACCATTGTCTCAGTCGCGTGGTTAACGAAAGACATATTCCACCATTAACCACATCACCCTTTGTTCTATATATACATCAGTCTAGCCTTATATGAACGATGCATCACTGACATGTAAATGGGCCTTTACTTTACAACTGTTCCTGGAAAACAATGCATGATTAAGACAACCAAGGCAAGACTTGTATCGGTAAACTACGTGATAGTAATAATATAAGCAACATTATTGGCGAGTAATGAGTGTTGACAATCTCAATTACTTTTACCCTGATATGCGGGAGTGAATCAATGACAGTTGGCCAATTAGCAACAAAAAATTAAAAGACTATTTCCACGCCTTCAAGCGTATTGGGTATATAGGGCTAGACCTATATTTATAAACCAATCGGCACATCACGCTGGCCGCCTTTCCTTCCTAGGTCTGCACTTGATACCCACTTAGGCTGGGTCGACCTGGAAGCCAAGGTCATTTTAAGGCTTCGTGATGCCAGTATGCCGGGTTCGATCCCAGCTGCGGACCATGCGCCTTGCGTTGGTTTTGACAGCGGTATCAAGAAAGCCGACCGTCCATAAGCAATGGCAAACCAAAGTTAGTTGCGTATCCTATACAGGACGTTACAGAACCAACCCCAGCAGCCCCTGGCTGTTGTGTTGTTTCTTTAGGCAAATTTACGTCCAGTAGTTTGCTTACTGGACGATCGGCCCCCTGATACCACTGTCGAAACCAACGCAAGGTGCATGGCCCGCAGCTGGGATCGAACCCGGCACCCCGGCATTACGAAGCTTACTAGACGTAAGTTTGCCTAGAAAAACCACACAACAGCCAGGGACTGTTGGGGTTGGTTCTGTAACGTCCTGTAAAGCATACGCAACTAACCTTAACCCTATTCTGAAGCAACGGAGATGTGGTTTTATAAAGAAATTTTGAGAATATCATCAACAGATAAAAGTAACGAAGCCGTCTAGAAAAAAACTGGCCCATGAATAGAAGTGAATTCCCATATACTTTCTATAGTATTCTACAGGAGGCTGAGTGGTTTCTATATATGGTGTCCTCCTCGAGTGCTGGAGGTCCCTCATTCAGGCTCCGGTCCATACTGGGATTTTTCACTTGGAATTTTAGTAATTTCCCCTGTTCTGTGGGCAGTAAGATCAGACGCCTTTGTGTATTCTTGCCAAAGTTGGAAATTTGAAAGAGTAGCCTAACGGCTCTGCTCGGGCAAGATTTGGAGGTAAAAATCTACCCAAAGTATTTCAGAATCCTCGCCGGTGCAACGGAGCTCATGCACTTCGCTGAGATTTTTCAGACTCCGGATTGAGTTAGAAGTAGAAAGGAGCACTTATGGGTTACACCCGTGTGCCAGGATGTTGATCCGTCGAATGCACGTAACCATTATTTGGTGACGTCACGCGAAGGAGAAAACTGGATTACATCGAAATGTTAGGAAAGTCGGAGGGGAAAAGAGGCAGAGGCAGACCGAGAGAGATCATGTTGGACAGTTTGACATACTGGTATATATGATGACCCTGTTGTGCATGGTCTCCACGCTTACAGCAAGACAAGCAGAAAATCCGTGAGACAAACGACCGCAAGAGAAACGTGGGGCTGGGAAGCTAAACAAAGGAAAGTCCGAGTTTGACTCAGGGTTGCCATATTGGCATTTTTTGATGCCAGATACCACAAATTTGGCATATGTGAAATTGAACTGGCATAAGATAATGAACTGGCATATTTTGGCACATTTGGGTTTTTCCTGGCTTTTCTTATCAAGATGTGCTCACATTTTCTTTATGGTTCCTTCCTTAGAAACACGCAGCTTTACTTAAAGCAGTGTAAATCTACAGTTAACATCTTTATTTCAGTTTGACTTTGTTGTGATGACCTGGTACGGACTAACGGAGATTCGCGCCATTTCTTAATGTATTTGTTGTCTTCCTAAACGAATCGTGACTTCGATAAACCAAGGCCCTCTGTAATTTATGTTAATCTACTAGAATAAATGCGGGATATATTGTGCAATACGCATCTTTTTAAGGGAAATCATGAAAGCGCATGGTCGGAGGAGTACATTGGAGCACATACAGTTGCAAAGAATTAAATATTTATGCCTAATGAAAAATATTAAATAGACTGCACTTAAGGATGACCTTATTGATGATTTTCTGAACAAGGAATATGCCATCATTATAGATGAGTTGCGAAGACTTCACCCAATTTGAGAAAATGCTCAAATATTTTACATCCGAAAAGGTTTACGCTGTGTCTTCCACTTGTCCAGTGAGGACGACAGTAAAAAATTTAATCTAGAGCCTTTGATGTGAAGTGAGTACAATTTCACATTTTGTTTGGCATTTTTTCACATATTTTGGGTCAGGGTTTGGCATAAAATGAAGTTTTTTATCTGGCAACCTTGGTTGACTTGGTGTCACTTGTGTACCGGAGTTGGAAGAAGACAGTCGTCAAGTTGAGTAAATGATTATTGTGGCATAGTTGTAGAAGTGAACAGCGATGATTGTGGTTGAGTAATGTGATCGAATAAGAGAAAAAACTGGCAGAATGTATACTGAACTTCGATCGGCGTTCCAGTGTTGTCAGTTGCTGAAAGCTGTTTTTTTTCCCCAGAGTAATCGAGCTATATTAGGAATGAGCCAGCTTTCTTACAATATGAAAGATCATTTGTGTTAGAAGTGATCGAAAGTACACGAAACAGAAGGTTATGGATGAGATACGACTACCAACGACACAAGGCACGGACTACAAGTTGAAGAAAAATGAGTTTTGGCAGTGAAGAAGATTATGTTGTTATTTGTTGTTTTTTGCGTTCACCGGCTGTAATCCCAGGCGGAAAGACCTGGTTGTTCGTTCATTTCTGGATTTTGGCTTTGCTTCAGGACCTGAGTTATACGTCTGTATCCGTTTTACAGATTTTGCTAATTTGTATGCAGACTGTTGGTTTCTTGTCTCTTGAGCAGATGCACTCCGACATTTAAGAAAGCTCCTAGTTAGTCGACTCTTACGACATGTTTGTTTGGAAGACAGTGGGTCTGTTCTTGTTTTTCCCACAATGGTACCCTCGAACACCCCTGAGGACTGGAGGTTATGCACAATATGGTTAGAACTACTCTGGTTTTAAGAAAAACAAACAACTCACACCGGTGAATGTCGTACGAATTCACAGCTAGCATGCGAATGTAGAACTAAATGAAGTAGATAAATATGCTTTAAAAAATCCTAGCTAGATTTATCAGGCAAGAATAGATTGGAACACTAAGTACTTTACGAATAGCTGCCTTAATCTGTATCTTTGTGCCAGGTTGTGCGGGTGTTCAAGGGAACGAGCGTACATACTATCTTGCTGACACTGCGGCTGCTTTGGCTCGTCCAGTACTGGACGAAAGTGATGTTATCTATGCCTTGCGCTGCACTTACTGCACCGAGCAGCACGCCAAAGGACATGACTCCGTATCTCTGTCTAGACTGACGGACATAGGGGTGCAGCCTGGATCTGCCAGAAATGAACATTTCATTAAGGGGACAAGACGTTTCATTAACCAGCACTTAACAGGCGTCATCGGTCGTTTTACACTTGTGGAGCTTTTGAGGAGGAGATCGGAGTACCTATGGACTGTGCTCGAGTGCTGTGATGGTAATCCTTTCTAATCCCTAACCAAATGGACCACGTGTTGCGTGGGACTCCTGAGGGAATTAGAAGGGGGAGTAGGTCAGTACTGTCTTGAGTGGGTCGGATCCATATCGCTGTTTACAATCCGACCAGGCTCTGTTTACAGTCCGACCGGGCGCTGTTAAATGTACAGTGATTAAGAGAAAAGTGCACCAGCTGATATTTTCACTCTGCTAAGTGAAGTCTGAGTCAGATCCGGCCCGCTAAATCTTTCGCACTCAAACACTTGGTAATTGTAAAACCTCATCGACGCAAGTTCAAAAGGGCCGGAACATGAGGAGTTCGTGTTAAAAAAATCGTGTTAACAGGGGAGTAAAAGATGCATTATGAATAATACACCCCTGTGTTCTGTTCTTTCACCTAATCAAGGCTAGTGTGAGATTTCGTTAGAGTTCCCGGAAAAGTCAAATATTATATTTGTAAGGGGGGGGGGAGGGGGGGGCGGAGTTAGTGTTAATATATGTTAACTTCACACCCTCTAACTCACCATGAAATAGGGTGCCCGAGATAGGGTGAATAAAAGAAATGAACCGTCATCCAAACATGCTGAAATCAAAATTTTAGGTTACCGAAGTTTATTTGTATTAACTTGTCTACAGTTTACGAACTTCTTCTTCTTCTTCTTTTTTTTTTTTCTGCGGTTGCCCATAACTGGATAGTTGACACGTTGTGTATGGTTTACAGCTAACCTGCGATATATATGCCTTGCAGCCACATCAGTCAGATTTTATCTAAAACCCCCTAATTAGTTGGCTTTTTCGAAATGCTTTTTGAAAGAGGAAAGAGGTTTTCACAAAAAAGTGGTGGGTGGGGGGGGCATAATCCATCCCCCTCCCCCTAATATTGTGTCCCTCTCCTAATATTGTGTTCCTTCCCTAATATTGTGTCCCTCCCCTAATATTGTTGCCCGCCTCCCACAAGTGGAGCAATAATTGTAAAGTAATAATCTGTAAGCATTAAGGTGTTAAAACTCTTTCATCACTCACGAAATGAATGAATTAACTAACATGTGAATGAAACTGGTCACTTTTAAAAGAAGGGGTAACAAAGATCTTTGGGGTTTTGAACAGCGGATCAACATCATGGCACACAGAAAGTAACCTATAGGCGTTCCGTTCTTCTACTAACTCAAGAATTTCAAATCACTAGATCCAGTCATTTCCTTGTGAGATGCAATTTTTCGTTATTTGAAGCTCTACTCTGGCTCTTGCCAGGGGCAGCAATATAGCCCGACCATAAATATGGTCTAATGGCTGAACACGGTTTCTGGGACCTCTCCACGGGTGATCCTCATCCACATGGTTGCACTTTGTCTCATCGGGTGTTTATCGCGTATGTTATGTCCTAGTGGGTCAAAAATCTACTACTACTACTAACTCAAGTC
>CAJHNH020003430.1:15000-23715 GCA_905116865.2 Candidula unifasciata | reverse complement strand
TCCCGTGGCCAATATACGCCCAACTTGTTTCAGGAGTAGGGCAACTCAAGCTCTAGCACTACAGAATATCTAATATTCCTAGGCACACTTGGCTAGACAGCCCCACTACTATAAAAAGCTAGCACCCAGGTTATGATAGTATACTATCATAGCCATGTTAACACAGATTACACTTATTAATCACACAAACATAAAACTAGACAGTTAAAATGGTGAAACAGGGACACCCAAGTCAGCCATATATAAATATCAAGACAATCAAGATGGTTTCCAGTGAAAGGAGTTCATGACTTAACCTCACAGCAATGATGTTGAAACAGCCGGAGATTGTTCTTACACCAGTATGTATTTCATCACAGTGAACTAAAGGTGAGCATAGACAGAGAGCATGTGGGTCATCCTAGATGTACTTAACCAAACTGGTAGGTCTCTGCTCCCCTCAGTCCATGTTGACTTGACCCGGCTGACTCAATAGATTGCTTTTCTCTCTGGTTGATCTGGCACCCACTGATCGTCTCACTTATGAGGACAAAGAAACTACACTGGAGCCCAACAAAGCTCCTGAAGAAGACTTCCTTGGATTGATGACACAGGTGGCCTGCAATACTGTAACTCAGCCCCTGAAACTCACACACAAGCTCCTGAAGAAGGATTCCTTGGATTGATGACACAGGTGGCCTGCAAGACTGTCACTCAACCACTGGAACTCACAAACAAACTCCTGCCATGTTGATGTTCTGCCAAAAATAGGTAGAGTTTTGGGTAGGATTGGTGATAGGAATGGTATGGGTTTGTAATTGCTGGTTATGGGTTGGTGATTGCTGGTTATGGGTTGGTGATTGCTGGTTGGACTGTGATTCGTCTGCTTGATTTCTAAGGAGATTTCATCCTGTCAGGAAAAAACCCAGAATTAGTAATCATCTTAAGATGCACACACCAGCTCAACTTATCTTCTGCTACCCTTCTAGTCACTCAGAGTATACTCTCAAGAACAGGAGACCATGTCCCCTTTTATTTCTCTGTCTGTAAGTCAGTAACCAGATAGAAGATAAGGTACATAGTGGAGATAGATAGATAGTACTACACATAGCACATCCTCTCTCCACCCTCCCATTTGCACCCACAGACACACATTCTATCCTATTCATATATGAATATATTTCATCTCTCTACAAGCCGCAGACTAAACACTCAATGTTGTCGTGCTAAAGTTAACCTTTGACTCAGAGAGCCGAGCTCTGCCGTCACAGCCTAGCCGAATGCAGGATGACCCAGTTTATAAATGTCTGTTAGTCGATACAATTCCTGCGTTTGGTTACAGAATAATTAACTTGCTGGGTTTAATATTTTTACAATGGTGTGTGTTATGTTCGGCACAAGCTAGTTAGCCCGTGAAGGAAAGGTTTGATTTAAGCCTGGAGTGTCTGGCTATCAAGAACGACCCAGAAAAGAAGTCCCTGTATTCGTGCCCATGGAGTAAAAAGGCTTACAGGAATCCCTGAATGATACTCCAGAAATATTCATCCCACAGTTGTAAGTTTGAAAATGTACACTTCTCAAAACAACTAGAGGGTCTAGAAATGATTATTTCACCAGATATCAATATAAGGGACTATAACCCCCCCCCCCCCCCCGACGGGTTTAAATTTGAAATGTGACGTGCCCGCTTAGGGGTGTCAGCGTCACGACTAGTCCACAGTGTAGGGTTGGCAGTTCACTTCACAACAGCTCACAACCGGCTATTTTCCAGCAGAAGAACACAAAATATTCTCGGCTGCTTATTATCTTGCCCTTGTAGGCTGTCCGCTGTCATTATCATTATAATGTGCCGTGTCAATAAGCGTGGGCTGTTGGGTTTCTTACACGATCACCAGAATCAGAGATCAGTTCCATGCTTTTGTCCCGCCCCATCCATCTGGCCTGAATATCCAGGTATTTATCTTTTCGCCTTCTTCTTGCTTTTTTTCATCCATCTTGCCAGTTGTGGTATTACATGAATTTGTTTTGTTTTCTTGTTGTTGTTATTACGGGAACCAGGTTAGTCTTATCTCTTGGCCCTTGTTACATATATGCACATTATTTAAAATTAAAAAAAAAAAAACATCACATAAACGTTCATGGATTGTAAGTACATTTGCAGCTAGGTACGCTCATACATACATACATACACACATACATACATATATATATATACATATATATACATATATATACATATATACATATATATATATATATATATATATATATATATATATATATATATATATATATATATAGAGAGAGAGAGAGAGAGAAATTAGGGATCCATTTCTTCTTTCATGCGCAGATGTTGATCTATCTTAAATGAAACACGAAGGGGTCTTGAAGCCACCGATTCCACGAGATGCCGCCAGCTAGACGTAACTGTTTATACAATGGAAAGAAAAGCTTGTTTATATGCACTGTTTGATGTCATTCGTCCCGACTAATCTTTGATGGGGCTGGGGAAGCAGGACAAGTAAGAGAGAGAGAGAGAGAGAGAGGGGGGGGGGATGAAGTAAGACAGAGAGAGGATGGAGAGAGAGAGACAGACAGACAGACCAACAGAGAAAGAGGAGAGAGGGAGAGAATGATAGAATTATCACTTGAATTAAAGCTTAACTAAATCCCTGAACTTCTGTTGACTTCTTTGTATGTATGCCAATACACCTAAAGATGGACACATTAGTTCTTTTTTTCTGTCCGTCTCTCTCTCTCTCTCTCTCTCTCTCTCTCTCTAGGTGTTTCCCACGTTCACTAGACTCAACACTTTCTCTTCACATTTCTAGTCCTTACTAGTCGCCTACTGTCAAGGGTGTCGATACAAAGACATCTTCGAGGGCTGGAGGAAGAGGGAAGGGTATAGAATGATAAATTCTAATGATAATGATGATGATGACGGTGAATAGATATATTCGAAATAATATGGTATATACAAGAAAGATACTTCTGCACACCTCATATGGGGACCTAGGTTAATTGCATATCCTTTACAGGACGTTGCAGAACCAACCCCAAAGTTCCTGGCTGTCGTGTATTTTCTCTCGGCAAATTTACGTCCAGTAGTTTGCCATTGCTCTTTGGACGGTCGGCTTTCTTGATACCACTGTCGAAACCAACGCAAGGCGCATGGCCCACAGCTGGGATCGAACCCGGCATCCCGGCATTACGAAGCGTTCGTATCGACTTAGCCACAGAGCAGACTATGTGGATCTTAGACACTACATATTTCTAGGGATGGTGGCATGGGGTTGAAAAGGGGGATGGGAGTGGTACTCGGCCAATTTACCCCTGCCATTATGAGAGGACGAAGTGCTCAAGCAGCCTTAGCCACAATGTTCCCGTGCCCCTACATAATACTGTAAAACCTTACGTTTGGGAGTAAAAAGCTGTCCACCCCCCCCCCCCCCCCCTTATTAGTTGAGTTCTCTCCTCTGCCTCTCTCTCTCTCTCTTTCTCTCTCTCTCTCTTGCTCCCCCTATCTGGCTGACCCCTCTCTCTCTCTCTCTCTCCTTCTCATTTATCCACATTGACGGGGGAGGGGGTGGGGGGATATTAACAAAATCGAGGTGAACCGGCACAACAATGAACCAGCTTGTACATCGTGTACACACAATTATGAGAACCCTCAGGCAACAGACATCGACTGCGATTGACGTGGCCTCATAAAACAGATCCAGCGCATTTTCCAGAAATTTCTCCTGACTGTCTGCAAAGAAAACGCGGCGAGACGAGGAGGAGAAACGGTTATTGTATCTCGTTTTATAGTGGCCTTGAGTAATCCTAGGTCTAACACGTAACACACCAGTGGCAGTGTCTGACTTGCTACCATTATCCCTTTCTTTAACATTAGTTTTGTTTCTTAATTCATGGATTTTTAGTCTCTCTCTCTCTCTCTCTCTCTCTCTCTCTCTCTCTCTCTCTGCCTCTCTCTCCCTGTTCTCTCTCTCTCTGCCTCTCTCTCCCTGTTCTCTCTCTCTCTCTCTCTTTTTCTCTCTCTCTGGTAATATGGTATAATTTGAAATTATGCTAGTTTTGTAATCCATATTTAGTCGTCGTTGATGATCTTTATTAACACCTATTTAAAATGTATGACTGAAACAATATATATCAGGAGTAAGGCCAGACGTGCAGGAGGATAGCTGGGTCTGTATACCCAATTCTTAACAGTAAGGAAATG
The DNA here is from genome assembly GCA_905116865.2 of Candidula unifasciata. Lineage (NCBI taxonomy): Eukaryota > Metazoa > Mollusca > Gastropoda > Stylommatophora > Geomitridae > Candidula > Candidula unifasciata. Next base: position 19,514 of record CAJHNH020003430.1, on the reverse strand, counting down.
TATTTGCTCACTTATTTTGCACTTCACTGCCTATCTGTCTGTCTGTCTGTCTGTCTGTCTATGTGTCTGTTTGTCTGTCGCTCTATCCCTATTTTCCCCCTCCCCTACGCTTTCTCTCCCCCTCTCTGTCTATATCTCTCCTATTTTACAGACGAGTTTCTCTACGGTTGTTGTTGCGTTACGTTGTCCAGTATCACGTCACTTCACACTAGTCATTTTCATGTGTGTTTAGTCGTGCTGTGGTCAGTATCACGTCACTTCACACTAGTCATTTTTATGTGTGTTTAGTCGTGCTGTGGTCAGTATTACGTCACTTCACACTAGTCATTTTCATGTGTGTTTAGTCGTGCTGTGGTCAGTTGCACGTCACTTCACACTAGTCATTTTCATGTGTGTTTAGTCGTGCTTTGGTCAGTATTACGTCACTTCACACTAGTCATTTTCATGTGTGTTTAGTCGTGCTGTGGTCAGTATTACGCTTGTTGTCTTTACTTCCGTGATATTTCCTCGTACTTATTTAGAGTGGCTTGGCCTGTCAGCCCAGGTTTATTATCAAACTCTTCTGCCCCCTTGGGGATCCGAACTCAAGATCTTTAGACCTGATGTAAACTTCTAGCCACTACGCTAGGGCAGCTCACAACAGGAGTTAATGTCAACAAATTACCTGGTATATGATGTAACTAGGAAGTTGTGAATCATCATCATCATCATGTTCCTCTCTTCTTGCTCTCCCTTTGTCGTCTGTTTGATACTAGGTTGTAGCCCAGTGTCGACATGAGCCTTTAGCAGTCTATATCATTCATGTAGCTGCTGTATACAGGAGCGTAAAAGCGATTCAGAAATGATTAGGTAAGCTGACATCAGACAGGAAGTCTACATCTACGGTTAGCATCGTCTTCAGGTCAGATTGTTTTTAAGGAAGTGGCTGTATTTTAAGGAAATGGCTGTGTTTTAAGGAAGTGGCTGTGTTTTAAGGAAGTGGCTGTATTTTAAGTTATTGTGATCGATTTTGTAAAGCTAAAATAAACTATGCGTTGTTTCTTACCAACTTTTTCTCTTCCCTATAATTTTCCACTCCTTTTAAAAACTGTATTTTAAGGAAGTGTCTGTGTTTTAAAGAAGTGGCTGTGTTTTAAAGAAGTGGCTGTGTTTTGAGGAAGAGGCTGTGTTTTAAGGAAAAGACTGTTTCAATGAAGTGGCTGAGACTTTGAAGGGAATAAAACTTTAGACCAATTATTTTTAGCGAAGGGTTTGGCTTTCGATGCAGGCATCCAGATACCTTCAGGGTATATTATTTTCCTTAAAGGACTGGAACCATCATAGTTATTTGCCTGTCAATTTACATGTTGCTGCAGAACCAACACCAGCTAAATTTGGCTGTTGTGGTTTATCCGGGGTAATTTACGTTCAGTAGTTTGTCACTGCACATGAACGGTCGGTTCTAAAGGTTCTCCATGCAGCATGGTAGAGTAAAGCTATACCAAATTATATCTGAGAGAAGTGGTCCAAAAGACAAGAAGGGACAAATTTCGTTATTAAACAATACAAGGATCTTGACCCACCTAGGCATTACAAACTCGAGTGGATGAGCCACATTAACGATGGTCTGGACACGTATGTAGAATGGAAGAGAATCAGTCACTATGGCAGGCATTAGAAGGGGGGGGGGGGGCTAGGCGGATCAAGAACAAGATCCCCAGAGCGAACCAGAGTTCGCTGGAAAGACAACATTCGACATTTCATGACGGACCGAGGACTAGAATGGAACAAAGAAAGCTGCAGATAGAGAAGTCTGATGATCTTCCTGGCAAACTTCTAAACCCTAAGGTAGAAGAGGGTCGACTAAGTAAAAGTAAAGTAAGTAGATGTCGCTCTTTAATCTTCTTTTACTAATATTATCTATAGGACTCTATGCTAAAACGTTAGGTCTGTTTCTCCAGCGCTTTCCTTCCTAGACCTATTAATTTAGAATTTTGATGACATTGTGAAGATCATTCCAATCTAGTTCCTAATTTTTTTTTAGTTACAGATGTTTTCGTATTTAATCATTACAGGCAACGCTTAACTGGCACTTGTGTTCAGCTAAAAAAAAACTTTTAAAGTAGACACGTTCGTAGATTTGGAAAGATCATTATCTGCAAAATAATACTGAGCACTATCGAGGGAATTTACTGGTACAACGAAAGAAAAGCCACACCACCACTACACCAAAGGAAAACCACCACCACCACTACCACACCACCACCACCACTACCACACCACCACCACCACTACCACACCACCACCACCACTTTTCCTAGGATAATTGCGGCATATTGTAGGTCAGAAGCCTATATTCTGCAACTAGCTGTATACGGGAACGCAAAAGCGGTGCAAAAAAGATTTGGCAAGCTGACAATCAAATAAACAAGACGCCTGCATGTGTGGTTAGCCTCGTCTGCCTGTCGGATAGTTTACAATTCAATTCACACATGTCATATGGTAGATATTAATGCTCAATTTGGGTACATCTAACGTTTCCAGGCCCATACACTTTGATTAGCCTTTTAATAATTCTTGCTGACCTTTCACAAGCGTGATTTTCTGTTATAGGGGTGTCAAGTTGTATTGTCTTCGACGTTCTTACCGGCGGTGATGCCTGCTCTATATCACAGGATGTGACCGCTTTTACCAACCCTAGAAGATCTGAAAATGGCTTTAACCCCAAGGCCCCCTCCCCATCCCACAGCCTCAGCCTACGTCTCACTAGAGAGCGCAGCCTACGTCTCGTTGTTTCAAAACTGTTAACATTTTGCGGTCGGCCCTCCTTGTCGGTGTCGTACTTGAAGTCCAAGAAGGCTAAACTTTACGCAGTGTCCCTGGCCGTTCAGTACAAAAAGTAAAACATACCGTGCACCTGGCCGCTCACACAAAAAGCAATATATACATAACAGAACACAACTGACACCCATGTAACAGACAGTCGCGCGTGTGAAAGGTCCGCAATTTTGAATGAACGGCCAATCACTGCGTGTATGGGCCGGGAAACGTTACTTGAACCTCAGTTTGAAATATCCACAAGATTTCTATACTGTGGATAATTATGGAACGGGATAGATTAATGACAGACTTTGCAAACGTGTAGAATGGGCAACAGAATTGATGTGAATGTCGCAATTTCGCCTTACAAATTTTCTAGTTAAATACTGAGTGAAAATCGTTCAAGTCTCAAATCTGCCTAACCCCCACCCCCTCACCTAGGCAAAAATTGAGTAGGCGCTCAGATCTCTTAACCCCCCCCCCCCCCTTTTCTCCCTAGACAATTTTGTAAGGGGAATAAGATGCATGTATAGAAATGCTCTTTTAAAAAGTGTTTATACATTTCTTATTGTTTCAAGTATGTTTTTATTTCATCTGCTTAGGACATTGTTATTATTATTATTATTATTATTATTATTGATGTTGTTGTTGTTGTTCTGAATGGCAAGTAAACATAATAATATTTTTGAAATAATATTGGGTTGGGGGGGGGGGGGGGGTACCTGAAACCGATTGTTTTGGTATCACCAACATCAGCTGTTTTTTTTTGGGGGGGGGGGGGGAGAGGTGGAGGGGGGGGGGTGTCGTAACATTCAACCAGCATCCCCGAAGGCAGAGCATTAGGTTACGTGCACTAACCAAACAAAACGGTTTAGCATCGCACACCACCACTACAGGCTCTCAAAAAATGACTCCTACAGTGTTGATGCAATCAAAGGAGAGAGACCAAAATACTTTCCCGACCGGCGACGAAGTTGTCTACCGGCCAGCCAATTGACGACCTGGTCACCTGTGGTAACAGGTTTCGGTGTCTGTGTGAACAATTTGTATTCACTGATAACTCGTACACGAATGGCATCGTGGCGGCCGAGCTTTGTCATAAGATCTGCTAATGATGTGTTACCCTCTGGCGCCAACATGGCCAAGTGGTGGGCGACCACCGACCTGACATGTTCTCTATGCAGAGCGAAGCAGATGCTCTAGCACGTATTGTCCGCGTGCAGTAAAGCCCTAGGCCATGGATGTTATACATGGCGCCACAATAAAGTCCTGAAAGAGCTAGTGGACATTGTGGACCAAGCTAGGATGATGGCCAACGAGAGGGCCAGTCTTACCTTCCCCATCATGCACTTACTCAAGGCTGGGCAGAATCCTAATGTAAAATTCAACAAAGCCGCTTATGCCCCATTAATACTTGACTGTGCGAGGGACTGGTTACTGGCGGTCGACCTGCCTGGTTTCGAAAAGTACCCAGAATCAATACGGAAGACCGTCCTGAGACCAGCCATGGTCCTGCACTCTGCAGAAAAAAATGCCAGCTCATCCTGATAGAGCATAGAGTGTTGTACGAGTCGCATGTGGAAAAAAATTATATGAACAAGCTCGAAAAGTACAGTGAATTGGCGAGTCTGAGGAGAGATGAAGCGTACACAGCATAACTCTTCGCCGTCAAAGTAGGCGCAAGAGGGCTTGTCTCCACCAGTGTTGCCACATTT
>CAJHNH020003430.1:2500-10000 GCA_905116865.2 Candidula unifasciata | reverse complement strand
CGAAAAGCAGCTGCTGGGAGACTCTTCCAGGCCATAAACCGAGGGTTTCTTAGCAAAAGAGAAATTGGCAAGAGGACGAAAATGGCTGTTTACCGCTCTACCTATGTACCAGTCCTGACCTATGGGTGTGAGTCATGGGCAATGACAACAGCTCATAGAAGCCAGCTGCAGGCCTCGGAAATGAGATACTTGAGAAAGGTGGTCCAAGTGACAAGAAGGGATAAAGTCCGCAATCAGACAATACGTCAAGATCTTGATACCCAGCCCTTACTAACCCGAATGGATCAGTCACAGTTACGATGGTTTGGACATGTGTGCAGAATGGGAGAAAATCGGCCACCATGGCAAGCATGGGAGGCTAAGAACCAGGGAACCAGACCTCCGGGACGACCCAGGGTGCGCTGGGAAGACAACATCCGAAGTCCCTGACTGACAGAGGACTGGAATGGAACAAAGCCAGAAAGAAAACTGCTGATAGAGACGTCTGGCGATCTCTCTGGCAAACCTCTACACCCCAAGGTAGAAGAGGAGCGACTAAGTAAGTAAGTAAGAACACTAGTAAAAAGAAGGAGAAGAAACTTGCCTCAAATTTCATTTGTCGGCCCGAAAGGAGCAGCGCTGACTTGGAGTGCAGCCTGACCGAAATCACATTACCTGCCAATTTAGAGTGAAGTTTTCTTCTTCTTCGCGTTCACCGGCTGTAAATTTCAGCGGAAAGTTCTGTTGTTCGTCCACTTCTGAACTGCAGTCCTGTTTCAGATATTAATAATAATAATAATAATAAAATAAGAAGAAGAAGAAGAAGAAGAAGAAGAAGAAGAAGAAGAAGAAGAAGAAGAACCTGTACAATCCGTAGCGACAGCACTAGCTATGACCGCCCAAAAAATTGGTACACACAGAAAGTAGTCACATTTGACAGTTTGTTTTGTTTGAGAAAAAGAAGAAGATGTGTCCTCTTGTGTGTCTTTCGCAAACTTTCAAGTTGCATTTTGTGTTCAATCATTTATTCTCAGTACCGTGTCGAAAGCAGCCACTAACCGATTGGTTGAAACTAGACCAGTGTTGCCACTTTTCTTTGACAAAAAATATCCAAAACGGTGTCAAAAAATATCTAAAAGGATCTAAATCTGCGTGGAAAAGATCTAGAAAAAACATCCAAATGGAAAAAGTCAAACATTACATAGCTTTTGTTATGACTTACCCTATATAATCATGTCCTCACCTTCACTGATGTCTGCCTCACAAGATCCACAGGATAAACTTAGCTTGGATAATGAAGTTGAAGCTTCAGATCCAAAATGACCCTGGTATGCTTTAGCTGTTCCAATTTCTTTATAAGTGGAACAGTAGGATTATTTCTCTGTCTCATCAGGCCGAATTTTAATGGCACAATAGCATTCAAATTTCATCCTGTTTTTTATGTAAGATTTGATAAAATTCCTAGCACTGAAAACTCTTTCTACGTCAGCGTTTGAGTGGGGTAGTATCATAGCAGACATGGCACTTTAAAGAGCTTACAGAATGGACTGTTTGATGAGGCATCTTCAAATTGTCTCACTTCACTCCTAAACGCTTTAGTTTCTGTTTTGTTTGTCCATTCAGCTAACTTTATTTTGGTTAACTGATATTCTGCTTCCGCGACACTATTATCAGTAGCCCCTAAAAATTTCATAACTTAACAATATTTAGGTATGTCCTTTATTGGCTGAAGTATGTTGCTCACAAAAAAAAAGTGAAATATTTTTCAAAACATCTAGATTTTCAGGAAGTCTCTGCTTCAATTGCTTCAATAATGAGATAAGGAAATCTTGACAGCGTTTTCTTAAGTTGTTCTCTTCATTCTCTGTTAACAGTCCTTTTGTTTTTAAATCATCAATTTTTTATTCAATTTAATATCCAAGGTGTGGCTTAGGAGCCAAATAGCTCTCTATAGTGCAAGTGAGCAAATCAGCTTTAGAAGGAAACACGAGTCTTTTTCGAGTGAAATAGCAAGGTGAGATAATCAAGTAATTTAACTTTATCAACAAGTTTAGATTCGAACAGTTTATTAACTTTTTGCACTTCCATTAGAATAGGTTATAAAATGAGAATGAATGACAATTTTTTTTTATCACTGTACATTCCATTTTCAGCTGTGTAGCACTTTTCACTTTGTCTTGTTATTTCAAAATGTGTCTTCAACTTCATCCATTGCTTCATAATTCTTTCAACAGCTGGTATTATTGATAACCATCTAGTTTTGCAATCTGACAGAATTTTCGGTGGTGGGGAACCATCATTCAAGGCTGTATATAATGTATTGTATTGCTGTTGTCTGACAAATGATTTGGAAAACCAGTAAAGTGTTTCAGCAATAAGGTATTCGAAATTCCTTGGTAAATATTTAAGTGAAGAATGTGATAATGCTAGCTGCAATGAATGACGCATACATTTTATAAGTATTAACGATGAGTTAGCTTCCTTCAACTTGGCATAAACGCCATTGTTTATACCAACCATCACTGAGGCATTATCAGTACCGATTGCAGCCAAATTCTTCAAGCCTAACTTTTTGCTGATTAAAAGGTCCTTCAGTTCCTAAACTATACTTTCTACATCATACTTTTCAAATTGAACTAGTCCAAGATTTTTTACAAATCGATCAAATGGTCACAGTTTGAAATTGCGCAGTGACAAATTAAAAACATTGTGACTAATACTTCAACTTTTGATGATTCATTTATCAGTATAGTTCTGAAAACAGATGTCAGCGGTGTAATATCTTTAAATGAAACTGCAGTTTCATGCTTTTCTTAGTCTCTGCATGACTCACACTTGCAGTACTTACAAGAAGCTTTGGTCATATTCCCAGTTTTTAATTTTGTCATCATGCAACAACTCTTTCCAAATTTTTTGCTCATACTTTACTTTTGGCATGTTGAAAGGTTTTTTCGAAGTGAAAGCCACATAAGAAGGAGAGCAATTATTTTTTTTTAAATCACATGAAAAAGAAACGCAAAGTCAGCACAGTGAGGATACGGTTGAAACAAAGTTAGTATGATTTACGCGCGTTTTTATTAATTAGTACCGGGGCTGCCAGATATTTGTGCGTTGACCCCAGTGAGAGTTCAAAGTTCAAGTAATGGCAGTTGTCACAATGTACGTGCCAGACAAAAACAAAAATATTGTAGTAAATATTTTGCACAGTAATTATTAAATTGACAATGAAAGAAGAAAAATCTATAAAATATCTAACATCATATGAAAAGAATCTAGAAAAATATTTACGATCTAAACGTCAAAAACAGTATCTAAATGCAATGAAAAAGATCTAAATTTGGATATAAAAGATCCAAAGTGGCAACACTGAACTAGACAGTGGCTATTGTAGTCTTTTCAAAATTGGCCAATGAAAATGTATTTTTAATGTAAGTTTTAACATGGATTAGATTATCACAGTTCTACCATTTCTAACAAATGGGTGAAAAAAATTATTAGAATGGTTGATAAATAACTGAGTTATGACAGCTTGAAAATTTTGCATACATAATTAGGTAAATAAACAGTTACCATGCCCATAAAAAAAAAAAATATTTTAAATTACTTACAGATGGAATTTTACAACAGTAAATGTATTATTATGTGCAGAAGTGAATAAACTTCCATGTAGTGTTAAAAAGTAAAATTCCAGAATTTTGAAGAAAAAAGTTAGTTTGGGGGTTTTACCTGTCCTTACGGGCTACAAGTATCTTCTGGGCTTGCGCGTCGGCGCATTAAACAAAAACTGTAGAAAATACGCCACTGACAAGGCGCATTGATTTGCAGAAACATCGGGAAAACACCTGTACATGAAGTGTCAGCCACAATTCCCTATCTCATTTTCATCGCTTCTGACCAGCAAAACGAATTATTCGGACTGTGTCAAGGACGAGGAGAAATTTAAAGAAAAAAAAAAACTCGCAGGTGTAAAGTGATGGTGTGTGTGTGTGTGTGTGTGTGTGTGTGTGTGTGTGTGTGTGTGTGTGTGTGTGTGTGTGTGTGTGTGTGTGTGTGTGTGTGTGTGTGTGTGTGTGTGTGTGTGTGTGTGTGTGTGTGTGTGTGTGTGTGTGTGTGTGTGTGTGTGTGTGTGTGTGTGTGTGTGTGTGTGTGTGTGTGTGTGTGTGTGTGTGTGTGTGTGTGTGTGTGTGTGTGTGTGTGTGTGTGTGTGTGTGTGTGTGTGTGTGTGTGTGTGTGTGTGTGTGGTGTGTGTGTGTGTGTGTGTGTGTGTGTGTGTGTGTGTGTGTGTGTGTGTGTGTGTGTGTGTGTGTGTGTGTGTGTGTGTGTGTGTGTGTGTGTGTGTGTGTGTGTGTGTGTGTGTGTGTGTGTGTGTGTGTGTGTGTGTGTGTGTGTGTGTGTGTGTGTGTGTGTGTGTGTGTGTGTGTGTGTGTGTGTGTGTGTGTGTGTGTGTGTGTGTGTGTGTGTGTGTGTGTGTGTGTGTGTGTGTGTGTGTGTGTGTGTGTGTTGTGTGTGTGTGTGTGTGTGTGTGTGTGTGTGTGTGTGTGTGTGTGTGTGTGGTGTGTGTGTGTGTGTGTGTGTGTGTGTGTGTGTGTGTGTGTGTGTGTGTGTGTGTGTGTGTGTGTGTGTGTGTGTGTGTGTGTGTGTGTGTGTGTGTGTGTGTGTGTGTGTGTGTGTGTGTGTGTGTGTGTGTGTGTGTGTGTGTGTGTGTGTGTGTGTGTGTGTGTGTGTGTGGTGTGTGTGTGTGTGTGTGTGTGTGTGTGTGTGTGTGTGTGTGTGTGTGTGTGTGTGTGTGTGTGATAGTGTAAGTGTAAGTGTGTGTGTCTGTGTGGATGTGTGTGTGAGGGTGTGAGTGTATATATATATATATATGTATGTATGTGTGTGTGGTGTGATATGTGTGTGTATAATATATATATATATATATATATATATATATATATATATATATATATATGTGTGTGTGTGTGTGTGTGTGTGTGTATGGTGTATGTCTGTGGTGTGCGTGTGTATTTGCGTGCGTATGTGCGCTCAGCGCTGCGGTTGGTTGTGTGTACAGCGGTTTGTTGTGTGTGGTGCGGTCTGTTGTGTGTGCTGCGGTCTGTTGCGTGTGCATAACACAAGTCTAAATGTATAGGTATGTGTCCTGTGTAACTGTATACTGTACAACTCAGTGTAATGTGTACTAAATCTAACATTCCACTTGTGCCACCTGCATTGGGCGGAGGAACACATTCGGGAGGCTACCAACCTTTTCCTAGGACAAGTACATGAGACTTGAACAACCGTATGTTATGGCAGGTGGTTAAATGGTGCTTCTCTGCTGATCTGGCAGGTCCGCAGCATGTTTTGGTTCCAAATGTATTGGTGTCACCTTGCCTTTGAAATTAACAAAGCAGCACCACTGAAGCACCACAGTTAAATGGTGATGAAATACTGCGAATTGTAGGGATTTTAATATTGCTGTCGTCATAAACAGCGTCCCTATATGCAACGATTTTTTTTATAGATAGACAGACAGACAGACAGACAGACAGACAGTCGAATAAATATCTACACAAACATTCAGACGTTTACAGTAAGACACGTCACAGGCAATACCCAGGGCCCAAAGGTGACAACTTTACACCGCTGCCGGGAGCCTCCATATTTGGGCATGGCCTACTTTCCGAATATTAATTTATTTTATAGTTCCTATCTCGACAACAGAGATGTTAACTTGACAACAAACTACTTAACCCCCTTTTCAAACACAAAATTAATAATGTGTAAACACACGCAACCGGTTACTGGCTTTAGGTGACTTCAACCCACTACCCGCTCCCAGTTGCCCCCTGTGGTGTGGGTTCAAAGCCTGTCTGGCTGGTTTTGATTGAAGCCTAAAAGTCACAATTCAGAAGTTGAATTAAACCTTGACATAGCAAAACAAAAGTGCAGGTGGTGTGAATGGCGGAGAGATGTGTGAAGTGCCTCATACATAAATCAACACAGCGTTGGGGGAGTATGGTAAAATGAAAGTAAAATATGTATGAAACACCCGCAACTTTACTTAACAATTCATACGTGAAAAAAAAAAAAAAAGATCGCCTGATATAAGACATTTACTCAACTGTGTGGAATATTGTGGGATTTATAAAGGCTGGCTGTGTGGCAGAAACGATTTAATGATAAATGAAGTTATGAAAGCATTTTAGGCAGCACTCCCTATATTCAGTTTATGAAGAGGTCATAAATAAAGTCGACTAAATATGCTGTGTGAATAAAGAGGATATGTAAACGACATTATTTACCTCGTTTATGTACACCTAATGTTGGACACTTGGTAAACAGTCCACACACATACACGCACACATATACACCTACCACACCACACCGATCGTCCAAAATACACTGAAACCTCAAAGATGTGGCTTTACAGAAGTAAAGTAAAAGTAAAGGACCCTTGACCGCGCCTTTAGGCGTATAGGGCATTTAGGGCTAGACCTGTATTTTATCGGCACCCGGTACCCCAAGACTGGAAGCTGGGAGCCAAGGGGCTTTACAGAAGACTGTATACTATGCGAAAACCTCAGTAAAAAATATCACCATTTTAAAAACAGGTAGCCGTCATTTTGGGGAGGCGGGAGAAGTCTCACATTACAGGAGTAGACAAACAGACAGGGGGTGAAAATATTTCTTTTCGATGCTGTTAATGTGAATCAGACTCCGTCAGGGCCAGATTTAGACTCGATGAGCCCCTACCTAAGCGATATAAAAGCCAGATTTAGACTTGATCAGCTCTCCCTAAGCTATATAAAAGCCAGATTTAGACTTTATTAGCTCCTACCTAAGCTATATAAAAGCCATATTTAGACTTGATGAGGTCCTAAGCTATATAACAGCCAGACTTAGAATTGGTGAGCTCCTAAGCTATTCAAAAGCCAGACTTAGACTTGATGATGTCCTCAGCTTTGTGACAGCCAGATTTAGACTCGATAAGGTCTAAGCTATATAACACACAGTTTAGCCTTGATGAGGTCCTAAGCTATATAAAGCCCTGAAGCCCCTTCTGTTTTAAATTACACCAGTTAATCACAGAAAGACGTTACCAGGTACATGAGTTAAATAATGGTTGAAGTTGATGCACACATATCAAGCTAATTATCTTATTGAATTTAAATAGGCTACAAGTTTTAATAAATGAGAATATGAGATAATGTTCCAAAATAATATATTGAAAAATTTTAAAATGTCTAAAGAATTTTTCTTTTCAACATACACAAAGAAAACCAATAGGGGAAAAAAGAAGAACTTTTGTGAGGTCCCTACAGATAAATCTTAACGCCCTAAACTATATCGTAGTTAGCTTATGGCTAAACCCGGAACTAGACCCAGGAGGTGTTCAGTTTGTGATAACTATAGTTGTGTAGTAAGTACTACAGCAACAAAGGCGTGAACTGCAAAGATCCAGCGGGTATTGAATTAGCGGCTCTCCTTTAAATCAACCCCCAAAATGGCGGCTTTAATATGATGGCGCTCGAAAGAGAG
>CAJHNH020003429.1:0-69330 GCA_905116865.2 Candidula unifasciata | reverse complement strand
GGGAAACCCTTTGTTGTCCGCTCAGTGAGCGTTGGTCACTGCACTGAACTGTTGTTCATTGCAGGGGGCTATTATTCATTTGTAGTGACGGGTTTACAATTGCTGTTGACCTGGGGTCAGTTTGTAGCGAAACTGTTCCTCAGTCACTGGAATTGGAGCTCAGTCCACAATGGACTGTCATTTTCATCGACTGTTGCTGATTTACAATAATTGTACTTGATTCGTGGAGTGCTTCCATTACAGTAAAGTCTTATTCAGATGCCACTGAGCTGCATTAAAACCTGTGTTAGTCACGCATGTGATTTTTGTATATCACGTTTTAGACAGGTGACTTTTCATGGTTTGACCTTTCTTAAGCCTTTAATTGGCCTGTCGGTCCAACTACCATGCAAGCAGGTTATTACAAAGCACATCCATCGAAGCTTCATAAATGCCCATAAACAGTGTACTCGTTAACCGAACACGGGGGGGGGCAGTTCTCAACGTCTATCCATGTGGATGTTTTCGGGCGGTCTCATTATTTCCTTTTCTCTTCTTTTAACCTTTCTACTTCCCTCCATAATTTTCGGATGACAATTGTTCTGTTCGAAACCCCCCCCCCCTCTCCCATCCCCAACCCTAACCACATCCTCACCCGAACCTCCAAAATTTACGCTGCTAAACTCACAAGGGGATAATAGTGTACGACAGGGCTATTCAAATAAATTTGCTCAGGGGCCAAAATTTTGAAAATGGGTATCGCCACGTGCCAGTCTCACGCCCCAGCATAAGCAGCTCATTAATATAGTACAACTGACAATGATCCGCGGGCCACTTGCTATGCTTTAGCGGACCAGATTTGACCCACGGGTCGCCAGTAGAATTGCCCTGAAATAGAGGCTTTTAAACTGATATATTATTTCATGGACCTACATTGGGATTTCCCAAAAGATGTTAACATGAAGGAAGAATGGCTCGTAAATAGCATCTTGGGAGCTGTTATTGTATAGTAGCTAGACGCTCGCCTGTGAATCTGAAGGTCGGGGGCTCAAATCAGAACGGATACTTTCCCTGGCTCCCAGGTCGACCTGGCATGAAATGGGTCTCCAGTAAAGTCCTGGGAGTAAAGGCTGCCAGCGTGATGTTGGCGATATCACCCACCACGTAGCGATTGTTCTGTAATCTAGCACTATATGCCAAATACACCTACAGGCGTGAAAGAAAGGTCCTTTATTTGGAAATAGAACAGAAACAGAAGGCATGATACTAGGGAAGAGGGACAGGAGCTAACGAGGTAAAGGATAGCCACAGGATATAAGAGACTCCTTGTGTAGGAATGTGCATGAGGCGAGAGAGCTGGCGAAAGAACGTCAGTTTGCAGTCATGGCCGACTGTAGTTAGACTAACTAAAACTGGCCATGACATGAGTCCTGGACAAGCAGAGCAGAGGATCATCATATCACAAGTTGATAGCTCAAGCAGAAGACACAATAAGACAAGTATGCATGCTGGAGAACATTGGGCCGGGAGAGGAGTGAGTTAGAGTACCAGAGAAAAAGTCTGACCTGTGCATGGTTATGGTCACACTGGACCGGGTGTGCAGAAAGTGACCAGCGGGTGCTACAGAGGTGGAAATCCAACAGTTGATACACGACAATTCACGATCAGGTGATATGATTATCTGTACAGATGGTTCGGTGTTGAGAGGAAAGCGAAGTGCCTGGGGATTCGTAGCGAAAGCCAATGGAAAATCTTTAGTGCACTACAGCCTGGCATTCGACACCACAGCATCTAGCATGAGAGTGGAGGTGGAGGGGGTCACTGCAGCTTTCCGGTGGCTAGAGAACAAGATACATACACATGTCGTAATTGTAAAAGATTCTGAAAGCATGCTGAGAAAAGTGAAGACAGGGATGCTTCGAGCAGAGTGGCATGCTTCACTGGAAAGATCACGGGTAGAATTGCCCACGTCAGAAAGAGACAATCTACATTATTTGGCCATGTGATGAGAAAACTGGAGCACATCGTGACAACAATAAAGTTGGAGGGGAGGAGAGGCGAGAGAGAACAGAGGCTGGACAGTCTGATATCATGGCGCGGAAGAGCATCGGTTGATTGAAAGCACACGAGACAGAAGGTTGCGGATAGACGTGACTACCAATGCCACACGGTATGGACTTTAAGCAGAAGAAGTACACTGCGGGAAAACGGGTGTTAAACGGATCTTTATAGCGTGTAACGTGTATTGATAGTGCCGGGCCCCTTGCCTCGAAGGGGCCCACCCAACACTACTAGTGGTCGCCTACCCCTGTGCTGTGGAGACAAGGCACAGGGCATTAGGGTAAAAACTTTTGACCAAATATCAAGGACACTCAACATACTACAGTGAAATTCTGAAAGAGTTTTAAATGAAAAAAAAACAAAAAACAAACTTTCTCTAACAAACCGTCTTCATGAAGACAAAATTCATGTGACATGCATCCAAGAGACACACCTCAATGCCCATCACAAATTTTCTGTCAGAGGTTATCAAGATATACGCTGCGCCGAGAAGGGCACAAGGGAGGAGTTCTAATACTTATTCGAAAGTCTATACCAAGCAGTGAAGTAGCTGTGAATTCAAATAACGAATCTGAAATTATAGGCGTTGATATCATGATAAAGGAGGAGAAAATCAGAATATACAATTTATACAGCCGAGCAAACAAAGATCTTACACTTTCAAGAATGAAAATAAATGACACATACTGCATTGTAGTTGGAGACTAATAGTCGCTCAGAAAGATTAGGTTACCCAGATATTGACACCAGAGGAGATGAAGTGGAGGACTGGGAAATAGACTCCAATCTTCATTTAATTAACAAACCAGAAGACAAACCCAGCTTCTACTCTAGAAGATGGTGCAAGTCTTCCACTCCTGACTTAGCCTTCTGCACAGGAGACATTCTTCACAAAACTGATCGCAGTATACTAGATCAGTTAGCAGGCAGCCATCACAGACCAGTAAAGCTTTTTGTAAATATGGATTATGTCCCACAGGAGCAGAAACCATTGCCTCGATGGAATTACGAACAAGCTGATTGTGATAATTTTGCTTTGCTGACAGACGAGTGCTGTAAAAACATAAACACACGATATGGCAACATGAAGACAATGGTAGAAAGTCTAAACAAAGCAATACTGTAGGCAGCATATGAGTGCATTCCAAGAGGTGTGAGGAAAAAATTACAAACCATACTGGACCAAAGAACTGCAGATCCTGGAGGAAAAAGTCGAAGAGGCCAGGAAGACAGCAGAGAGAGAATATGCAACTGAAGCAAACATTTCCCTGAAAGCCATCTCAGCAAAATACAAAAGAACATTAAATCGAACAACTAGAAACACCTGGCAAAAAAAAAAAAAAAAAAAAAAAAACAACAACAACAGAAGGCCTCAACTTGGACAAAGATGGAAATAAATTGTGGAAATTAGTAAAGGCCATGAACAATGAAGGGTCTAGTAACAAACAAATAACTATTAAACAGGGTAACAACATACTAACAGGAAAAATGTCTGCAAATACACTGATGGAATAATATGCTAGTGCAAACTACATTGATATCACAACAGAACATGTGGCGCGGTGATTTATGTCACAGGCGTGAGGGGAAGTTAAGTCCAACATGATGTGTATAAGGAGATACTCCGTACGCCACTCGGGCGCCAGTCCCTCATTGTTCTGGTTTTACGGAACCTCACTCAAGACCCCTGCAGCACGTCCTCGTCGTGCGCCACGGATAACGTCTCAAACGAGCATTAACAGAGCTGTCAGGGGATCTCGGAGTTTGGCGGCCCCCAGAGGTGATGTGTCCTTGTGGCTTTCATCAGCCCGCCCCCAAACGCTTGGGTAAAAAAAGGTTATCAAAACTCATTAGGAACAGTATGCTTGCCAAACGTACAGCTAAAAATCACAACCCTTGGTTAAAAGAATGTTAAGAGAACATTGTTCACTGTACATCCTCTGTTAACCCTCAGTGTCGTCGTCACCGCGCTGAGGTACATCGCAACAGCAACCATCCCTAGGCTGGCCATCCATGTACATCCTCGGTTAACCCTCAGTGTCGTCGTCACCGCGCCGAGGTACACCACAACAGCAACCATTCAGAGGATATGATGGCCATCCATGTACATCCTCGGTTAACCCTTAGTGTCGTCGTCACCGCGCTGAGGTACACCACAACAGCAACAGCCCATTGGCTGGCTAAGCCTACTTGTCCGACAAAACTAGATCCTACGGCACACGAGTGAGCTCAAAATCTGACCTCCACAATTTGTACTGAACGTAAAAAAGACCAAATGTCCACACCCAAAGACCCCACTCGCCCGAGTGTTGGGACCAAACTGATAACGCTATGCCTGACGCAGGATGTAAAATTCTGTCGGGCTAACGGCTCGTCAAAGAAATCTAACGTGCGAAGGAAAAAGAATGTGCCTATTCGTGTGGTCACAAAAGTCCAAAATCCACAGGCTGCTCCCCGCTGACTTCCAGAGGGCGCAGCTCTCGTCGAGCGGGAAGCCTGATACGGTTGTGAGGTTAAGCAGGCATGTGCAGGACGTGACGATTCCTTGGGTGAGCCCAGAACCAGAGCGCCATGTGCCGGCTCTGCATACATGGAAGCCTCCTTGGATGACGGGGAATGCCCATGATCTGCCCCTGCCTTCCCTTGAGGGCTAACTGTTCCACAGGGGGCTGCCCCAAAGGGGTACTCCGGGGACAATAAATGTGGAGAAGGAGACAAAGTGGACTCCACACAAATCAGGCAACGTCTTGACCCACACAAAACAATGGCCACAGTCAACCTAGAAATAGGCCTGACGTCTTCCTCCGAAGTCGGAGTACAGCTGCCCATGAGGCAGGGAACATTAAAACGGTTGTACACGCAAAAATCAGGTCCGGGTGAAAGCCAAAAGTCCAAGCGGACGACTAACCGTGACCTTCCGCAAAAACAGAACATAAAAACGCAATGAAAGAGCAACGGACATGTCAAAATAACACAGAGAAATCGGAATTTATGACGGAAAATCTGAATATGGAAGAGCTGGAGCGGGCAGTGAGTTCCCTGAAAAAGAAGAAATCACCAGGGAAGGATGAGATCACAAATGAAATGATAACAGGACTGGGTACTAAGGCGAAAAAGCAATTACTAGCAGTCTTTAACTGCAGCTGGAAGAGAGGAATAGTCCCTCAGACATGGAAGGAATCTATACTTATACCAGTCCAGAAGAAAGGAAAAGATCCGGTAGAACCAAATGCATATCGACCAATCAGCTTACTTAGCTGTGTAGGGAAATTGATTAATGGAGCATCTAGAAGAAAAGCACCTACCAACTCCACAACAGGCAGGATTTAGAAAGTACAGATCCACTGAAGACCAAATAACATATATAGCCCAGGAAATAGAGGATGCCTTTCAAGAGAAAAAACACACACTTGCAGTAAGGGTAGACTTAGAAAAAGCATTTGATAAAGTGTGGACGGAGGGACTCAAAGTAAAACTACAAAAAAAAAAAAAAAAAATGCACGTTTATGGAAAAATATACAACTGGATCAGTCACTGCCTTGAGAATAGAACTGTCAGGACAAAAGTACAAGGACGAACTAGAAAAAGAAAATGTTGTTAGAACAAGGATTGTCACCAACATTGTTCTTAGCATAAATAAATGATATTACAAGTAATTTTCTAACCAGAGTACACACCTCATTCCTTGCAGACGACTTAGCTATATGGACTAGCGAAGAACATATTAGTGTAGCCAACACTAGAATGCAGGAAGCCTTGTCAGTGTTAGAGGAATGGTCAAAAAACATGGCTAGTGAATATCAGTGAAGAGAAAACAACATGCACTGTGTTCTCCCTCTCAAATAAAAAACAGCCAATTAAGCTAGTGGTAAATGGAAAAATACTGCTTTAAGAGAACAATCCAAAGTACTTAGGTGTCACATTTGATTGCCGCCTGACATGGAAGACACAGGTAGAAACAAGTCGAACAAGAGCAAGGCAAAGAATGGCAATCATGAAAAAACTTGCTGGCACAACATGGGGAGCTGATGAGAAAGTTCTCAAGAAACTATACACTGAACGAGTAAGGCCAGTCCCTAATATGGTATAGCAGCTTGGGCAACCGTAGCAAAGTCAACCTTTATCAAAATAAGTAGAGTCCAAAATCAAATAATGCCGATTATAACTGTTGCCATGAAAACAACGCCTATAATGAACTAGAAAAGGTCACAGGTCTGCAACCAATGGAGGATAGGAGAGACAGCAGAGCTCAGCAACAAGCAGGGAAGATCCTGTACTTAACTTATCAGTATCCAAACCCGTCCACATTATATATACGTTCCCTGCTTGAAGGCAGCAGCATCTGCTTGAATTGATGGAAAATATCCCTGGTATTGAGAAAAGTAACACTCAGAATGAAACAGAAAGAAGGAAAATCACATTAAACTACATAGAAAAACAATACCCAAGTAACACCTGAACTCATGCATATACAGATGGATCAGCAAAAAATTCAACAGAAGATGGAGGTGGGGGAATCGTCCTGAATCTGAAAAATGGATAACAGAAAACAAGTCGATTGCAACTGGAAAGTTCTCAAGTAATTCTAGAGCAGAGGCAGGGACCCTGAGAACTGCAGCAAAAAATGCTTATGTCAGAAAAAAATAAATAAAGAGGAATACATAGCTATCTTCAGATATGCAAAGTCAGTTGTCTCAGCACTGAAGAGCAAATATGATACAGAACTAGTAGACCTTCGAGCTGTACTCCATGGACTGAGTCAGAAATCAAAAAGAGTCATAATACAATGGATTCCATCGCATTGCAACATGCCTGGAAATAAAGAGGCTGACAGATTGGCATTTGGAAGGTGGAAGACTACCACAGCCTGATATAGACATAACATATGATGAGGCCAAGAGGTTTATAAGAAGTACATATAGTATCAAATGGGATTCTGAACACCAGGCTACAAGAAGGATGATGCATACTACCAACTTGGCTGAAGAGAACAAGTAGTAATCTTTAGACTCCGCACTGGACATAATAGGCTGAAACACCACTTGTTCAATAAACTAAAGATAGGAGACAATGATTGTAACTGTGGAAAGGGTAAAATGACGGCTAAACACTTGCTGCAAGAACAAAGAAAATTATTCTAGCTAACACCCACAACTTTTAAGGATAAACTGTGTGGAGATGTCAACAACCTCAAGTTTACTGCTGATTTCTTTAAATATATCCAGACTGACGTCTGAAGGTATAAGAAGAATAAAACTGTCCGGGATTCTCTGAGCTGATAGTCTCTAGAGATGCAGAGCTCGTAAACCACGTGAAACTATAGGGGATTTGATTTTATTTGATTTGATTCAAAAACCAACATCACAGCACTAGGGGCATTCCCATAAGAGCTCAGTCCCCATCTTCAGCAGCCAGCGAAGAGTTCCGATACTAATGGTGCCAGTAGCTTTCTGATTAAACGTCCGTCTTGCCTTTTCTCTGAGCCTTGAGCTTCTGCCAGATCCTCTCGTCACCCCAAACTGCATCAATCTCACCAGACTGTGGTGATCCATCTGCTCCTCCGCATTGTACACGCTCTCCCACAAGGCACTAACCACGTCTGCCCTATCATGTTGCAGTATTCCACCAAGTTGTGCAGAGCCGGCCAGTCTGTCCGCCTGTTCATTTCCCAACACACCGGCGTGACCCGGTGAAAAAATCCAGACAATACTCCTCACTCGTGTCCTCCGCAGCGAAACATGCCACTCTGCACGAAGTATACCTGTTCTGATCTTCCTCAGCATGCTTTCTGAATCAGTTACAATTACAATGTGTGTGTGTGTGTCGTGTTCTCTAGCCAGCGGAAAGCTGCAGTGACCGCCTCCACCTCCATTCTTAAGCTGGATGTTGTGGTATCATATGCTAGGCTCTCCTGCACCAAACATCGACCATTAACTTTAGCTAAAAAGCCCCAAGCACTTCTTTTGCCTCTTGACACTGAACCGTCTGTGTAAATGATCAAATCCTCTGAGTGAGCATTATCTTGAATTAATTGCTGAATTTCCACCTCTGTGGCACCTGCTGGCCAATCTCTGCATTCCCGGCTCAGCGTGACTTTGACTCTACACAAGTCTGACTGCTCGGGTGGCACTTTGACCCACTCCTCTCCTCGCCTAATGTTCTCAAGGATGCAAACCTGTCTGATTGTGTCTTCTGCCTGAGCCATCCATGACCTCCCTCTTATCAACCGCTGACCCTTAACTGCACCCAGAGCTTCATGCAGAGGGTGGTCTGTGTCTGCAGCTACCCTGAGATATGACTTCGCCTGCATCACCTTGTGCCTACCTGCAACCGTCGGCAAACCAAGGATGTATCGCATACACACCACTGGGGTGTCTCTAGTGCAACCTAGAATGACCCGCATAGCCGCGTTCTGTATGCGCTCTAGTTTGTCCATCTGACTCTTTGAGACGGTAAGCAGTCCCAGGCCATAATCCAACACTGACAGGATCAGGTGCTGATATAGTGTGAAAAGCATTCTCTGCTCTATGTCAATTGCAGCCATAGTCTTAAGTGCACTAAGTCCTTTTTGGCATCTCGTCACAACACTCTCCACATGGTCCTTAAATGACAGGCTCCTGTCAAATGTAATTCCCAGATACTCCAGTTTGCTCTCTCTCTGTTGACGTCTCTACCATCTATCGTGAGACTTGGGACAATAAACTATAGGGGATGAGGAAGTCCACTGCAGTAACAGTCTAACATGCAAAAAAAAGCAAAGTACTCATTTTGTGGTGTAGGTAAATTAAATCCCAGGTCAGCAGGCTGCATACTGTTGGCTACAAAAGAGATAGCCCATGATGTATGAGATGTTCAATACATGGAAGTCATGAGCAGGACGTAACGAATCCTTGGGTGAACCCAGTACTAGAGCACCATGTATTAGCTCTGCATTTGTGGAAGCCTCCTTGGATGGCGGGGAATGCTCATGTTCTGCCCCTGCCTTCTCTTGGGGGCTGATCAGCATTATATAGCCTCTCCTGTGACCTGGGAAAAAAAGATGACCACACAACAATGAGACTGCCATGTCCCCAGAAACTTACCGGGAAGGCTAACCCGATCAACAAATGCCCGCAGAAGTCGGATGTGTTGGCCGAAAGGTGCAAATATCGCAGCCTTGCTGTAAACGGACACAACGCAATTACATCTTCAGAAGAAAAAAGAAATCATCAATTTTTGATTCGATTTGATATCCAAGGTATGGCTTAGGAGACAAATAGCTCTCTATAGTGCAAGTGAGAATATAAGCTTTAGAAGTTGGCAACACCATTCAGTTACCAACTGAGTGAAATAGCAAAGTGAGATCGTCAAGTAATTTAAATTTATCAGCATGTTTAGATTCGAACAGTTTATTAACTTTTTGCACTTCCGTTAGAATGGGTTGTAAAAAGAGAAGAAATGCCAATTTCGTTTCATCACTGTACATTCCATATAGTATTTCAGCTGTGTAGCACTTTTCACTTTGTCTTGTTATTTCAAAGTGTGTCTTTAACTCCAACCATTGGTTCACAATTCTTTCAACAGCTGGTTGAACTGATAACCATCTAGTTTTGCACTTCACACTTGCAGTACCTACAACGAGCCTTGGTCATATCCCCAGGAACTGCCACACCCAGTCTTTAAGTGTGTCATCATGCAGCCACTCTTTCCGAAATTTTTACTCATACTTTACTTTTAGCATGTAAAAGTTTTTTCAAAGTGAAAGCCACCTATGAAGGTGAGCAATTATTTGTAAAAAATCACATGAAAAAGAAACACAAAGTCAACACAGTGAGGATACGGTTGAAAGAAAGTATGATTTACGCGCGCTTTAAATCAGTACCGGGGCTGCCATATATTTGAGCGTTGACCCCAGTGAGAGTTCAAAGTTTTAGTAATCGCAATTGTCGCAACGTAGATCAAAACAAAAATAGTGTAGTAAATATTTTACACAGTAATTATTAAACTGACACTGAAAGAAAAATAATCTATTAAATATCAACTCAAAAAAAAAAACATATAGAAAAACGTCTACCATCTAAACGTCAAAAACACTATCTAAATGCAAGGGAAAAAGTCTAAATCTGGACGTAAAACACCCAAAGTGGCAACATTGCTTGCAAGTTGTCCTACATCCGGATCGAAATCGTGTTAATTATCAGTATTTATCCAAGTATCTAAAATATAGATAGATCACAATACAAAGTTTTGAAAATTAGTATTGAATTTTCGTAGAGTTTAGTTCTGTCGAATACGACATCTCAATATTGACACTTTGCTTAGCCTTGCAGCTCGCTGGGAGATTGAGCGACTTCGTGGTTAGAATTGTAAAGAAAAACGTCTCCCGGCCATCGGTGGATGCTAACAGATTTAAATAATGACGGTAACAGATATGATGTACAACGTGCATAGTTTAAAAAAAAGAAAAAAAGAATTACTAGTTGTGTATTTATGAGGTAGAAATTTACTTAATACATGAAGTATGAAGCTTGTGAATTTAACTCAGTGACAGTAGGCTTAAATTAATAACTATTAGTTATTAATTATTAGTAAAAAAAAAAAAAAACACAGTGAAACTTGAAACTTTGGTTGAAATTGCATGCAACGGGAACCGATAACCGGTGGGGTAACTGTAACTCAGTTAGCAGTTAAATAAATATCTGAACCTAATTAAATTTTTCATGTTTGTTATCGGAAGTTTTTTTTAACTTAATTTTTTTTGGCTCTCCTCCGAACTTCTACCCGATATTATGGCGGCCAAACAAATACCCTAACAGGGCCTCAGTCCTGTGCAGAATGCGGAGTTTCTGTCGATAAACACATCGCGGCAAAACTAGGATCGGGTTCGAATAACAAAACAAATGCTCTAACGGGGTCTCAGCGAAACCGAAATGTTAATTGCAGAATTTCTATTGAGATACACATCGCGGCAAAACTAGGATCGGCTCTGAATAACAAAACAAATGCTCTAACAGGGTCTCAGCGATATGTTAATTGCGGACCTGTTTCTGCGACTATGCCGCACCGCCGACAGTATCTTTCGCGCCGATACCCGCGACGCAGATACGGGGCTAAACTAGATGGCTGGGACTCACCAGCAGCAGCTACCACATCTCCTGCAACATCCTCCAATTTATTAACACGTGAGTCCCAGGCATCTAGTTTCGATCCCCATTTGTGCCGCTACGCGCGGCGCGAGGAAAATGTTCGACAGTGAGTTTAATTGTGTTTTGCGCATGCCGAAAAGTGTGAGGACAAGAACGAAGAGAAATACTTACCCAATATTAACATTATTATATGTGAAAGTTGTGGCACAGAATTTGCAAATAGTGCCAGAAAATCTGCTCTTTGTGGCAGTGACACCATTCAAATTCACATAAATATGATGGAAACAAGGGCCTGCTAGTGCCCAGTTGGTAGCCTAGTTTCCGTTTTAGCAGCATCCACAAGCCTTCAACTACCGCTGCTAAATCCTCAATCAGAAGAACAGTATCTATAATGGGGAATATTTTCACCCTGAATAGGAAGGTTGGGGGGAAAGCCCAAGGTTAACAAGAATACAGAGAGAAGCCAGATACTCGGATTAATCAAGGTTTTCAAGATAGTTATCACGTGGAATTTACAATGGAAAGATGGTGTAATCTTCAAATTACCTAAAAAAGGTGATTTATCCGATTGTAACAACTGGAGAGGCATCACCCTGCTTTCGATACCAGGGAAACTATTTTGTAGTATGCTACTAGAAAGATTGAAAAAATCCATAGATGAAAGATTGAGGGAAGAACAAGCCGGTTTTAGATCCAAGCGGTCATGCATAGACCACATCTTTACTCTTAGAATAATTGTTGAAGATTCTACAGAATTCCAGTCGAAATTATTGATCAACTTTGTCGACTTTCAAAAAGCCTTCGACAGTATCCATCGTCCAACACTCTGGAAATTGCTTAACATCTATGGTTTCCCCATCAAATATATCAACATCATAAAATCTTTTTATAATGAAACACGATGCTGTGTAAGAACTGATTCCGGCAATTCTGACTGGTTCCCGGTGGAAACAGGAGTGAAGCAAGGCTGTGTCCTATCGCCGATGCTTTTTGGTATAGCAATCGACTGGGTCATGCGCAAGTGCATAAATAACGCAAATTTAGGCATTACATGGGTTGACAAAATTCTGGAAGACCTAGACTTCGCCGACGACATAGCACTCCTGAGTTCAGAACACACAGACGCCCAAGAAAAAATCAATCGACTCCAGAATTTCTCAGAACAAATTGGACTCCAAATTAACACCGCAAAAACAAAAATTCTAGACCTTACCAACAGTTCAGTTGATATCACGCTGAACAACAACAGCCTTGAAAAAGTCAACAGTTTCACTTATCTAGGAAGCAAGATGTCATCTACAGGAGATACCGCACCAGAAATATCATTTAGAATAGCACTGGCATCTAGTGCCTTCAATAAACTGTCTAACATCTGGAAATCAAAGACACTTAGCAAAACACACAAAACTCAAGATCTTCAATTCTTGTGTGATTCCAGTACTAACCTATGGATGCGAGAGTTGGAAATCAACGAAAACTCTAGACACAAAATTAGACAGTTTTGAAAATAAATGCCTTAGAAGAATACTAAATTTCAAATGGTCAGATTTCCGAACCAATACACAAATAAGGCAAGAATCCAGGCAAGAGTATGTGTCTAATTTTATACGAAAACGCCGCTGGAACTATGTCGGCCACGTCCTTAGAATGGATAAATCAAGACTTCCTTACCAAGCCCTCATTTGGACACCACAGGGGAAAAGATCTCGTGGAAGACCAAGGGAAACCCTACGTAGAACTATCATCAGGGAAGGCTCGCTCATGGGCCACTCAAACATCCAAGACCTACAACGGATTGCAACGGACCGCCGTGCATGGAGAGTCACGACCTCTGCCCTATGTGCCGCACTCGACACAAGAGGAAAGACTAACTAACTAACTATCACGTGGAACCCAAGGAGAACGACCACAGGTCGCCACGTGGAACCCAAGAACAACCACGTGTTGCCACGTGGAACGAACACTGGGTATAAGGTCAGACCCCAGTCTGATCAGTCAGTATGTGTTGACCGTCAAAACGAGAGGACGTGAGCATGAGAACGTGAAACTGTTGTGAGAGGAAGACCAGACGACAACATCCATCAAAGTCAATTCCAGCCAAGCCAAGTTGTGTGAAGCTTGATGCAATGACCAGATTCATCTATGCGGCGATGTAGACCTGAAAGCGCTGAACTCTGGTTGATGAATGTCTGAGAAGTCAGCGTGTTGGCGTCTGAACAATGTGGTGCATGTGAGCTGTGAATTAGGACATGGACAGGACAATCTATGTAAGTGATGAGATGTCAATAAACTGTATCGTACTTTGGAGTCGGTGTCGGCTTGTCCCAGTTATGTCATCTTAAGAATGTGTGCTAAGATCATTCACTAGACACATCATCCCCTAGAAGACGGCATATTGCCATATCGCTAATCTGCATCAGAGCGCGTGGTCTCCCCGCCATATCGCTTTTATCGTCTGTAATGTTGCTTGTCTTGAAATTGTCAATGGTGGCTATTATCGTCTGCAGAAACGCTCAAAATTGTCAACGGTCGCTATAATCGTCTGCAATGTTGCGTTTCTTGAAATTGTCAATGAATCCTAGTTTTGCCAAGATTTGTTCCTCCACAGAAACTCCGCATTCTGCACAGGACTGAGGCCCTGTTAGGGTATATGTTTGGCCGCAATAATATCGGGTTGAAGTTCGGAGGAGAGCCATTTTTTTTTTACAGTTCCCCAGCTTGATTATAATATATGTTAATTTGCATATTTATATAAGATTTTTTACAGCAGAGCATTCATTATCTACATTACTGGGAGGAAGGTGAGGGAAAGACCAAGAAAGTAATGGATAAATGATGTAGTTGAAACCTGCCAATAAGATGAACAAATCAATCATCCAGGCGACCCGAGAATGAGGGCAACACAATTTCAAATACAGAAAACAACAGCATTGGGTTACAATCTGGGGCTATCTTCCGATCAACGGCCACATATTATGGCGGCCAAAAAAACACCCTGACATTGCCTCATTATGTCATGTGTTGTATATATGCAAAAACTTGAACTCGAAAATAAAGGAACGAAAAATAAGGGAAATCAAAATCGAGTACTTACCGATAATTGACGCCTTTATATCTGAAAATTGTGGCACAGAAGTTGCAAATAGTGCCTGAAAATCTGCTGTTTGTGGCTGTTTTTGTGGCCATTTTCGGAGGATAGCCCATACCTCCACCGCCGAGAGTATCCCCCGTGCCGCGCGGAGTGGTGCTAAACTAGATGCCTGGGACACAGCAAATAAACTCAGGAAGCTCCATGAGATGCGGTAGCTGCTGCTTGTGTGTCCCAGCCATCTAGTTTAGCCCTCCTCCGCGCGTAGCGGTGCGAGGGAAACTCAGCGGCGAGTTTAACTCGGCGGTTTGTTGCATTTCGCGACATCAAATCCAGAAATTTATCCTACTTTTGCTGCGGTATATTCGCTGGAAAGAAGACCACAATTTTCAAAAGAAAAAGAAGACATACTTTTTTTTTCACTTATGATGACCACCATTCCTCTAGCACTGGTATTGCAAATTATGGCTATCCTCCGAATAATGGTCCCAAACTATCGAGGCTAAAAAAAAAACTCTAACAGGGCCCTAGTGTTTGTGACTGTGTTGCCAGGAAACTGCGCTAAATATTTAGTAAACAACGCGCGACTAATGCCGCCATGGTAATGTCGCATCCGTGTAAGTTCCATCCATAACCTTTTAATCTATAGTGTTGCGGTTCCACTGTTGTGACAGATTCTGGTGGCCGTGTTGTAATTGCAATACTCCTTGCCCTAACCATAAACCTAGGACCCAGGGAAGAAACTAAACCTAGGACCCAGGGGAGAAGCTAACCCTATGACCCATGGGAGAAGCTAAACCTAGGACCCAGGGGAGAAGCTAAACCTAGGACCCAGGGGAGAAGCTATACCTAGGACCCAGGGGAGAAGTTAAACCTAGCACTTAGTGTCAGAGCTGTTGACACCCTTGATGATTTGGGACCGTTATTCGGAGTAGTGTTTTCCGCGGTATATTCACCGGAAATAAGTCCACAATTTACATATGATTGAGGCCCTGTAAGGTATTTTCTTAACCTCGATAATTTGGAGGATAGCTGAAATATAGTATTACAAGTGCTTCAATCAGTGCTCTGAAATACAATGTTTATACATTTTTGTTTCTTTTAAATTTAAACTTGAAGTCCGCTGATTACTTCCCTTAGTAACTGCACTATGTTACTTTGGTTACCTTTACAGTGTATACTAATCTATAATTATATATATCTATAAATATAGTATACTCTACCAGTTCTATGCACTACTGAAAGATATAAATAGTTAGGGAATTCTCAGCTAGAGCTAGACATCTACAAAAATGTTTGGAAAGTATGTGAATATGGCTGTAATTGAAGTAGCTTTGAAGTGGCTAGTGGATACTGAAGTCTCTCCTAAGCAATAATAGTCTTTGAGTCTTAGCAGTGATTGTGTTGTCCTTAATAATAAGTAGTTCATGACTGAAAGTGAAGTCAGTTTTGACAAAACCCACTTACAAACAGAATGATTGAAATAACAACACATTTTTTTTTTTTAAATCTTTCAGGATGCAAGGGTGAAAGGTAAGCAGTCCAGCTTGATCTGTTTAAATGTCCTATAGTAAACTTTGTAATTAGACTTCATTAGCTCATTTAGGTGTTAGTGATTACAAAAAAACTTGTTTGTTTGTTTGATTAAAGATTTTATCTGCGTTGGATTTCTCCATTCTGCCAACATCAGTTTGTCAAATTATGTGTAAAATCATATTTTATAATATCCACTTTTCCTTTTTGCCTCATAGCTCAAGACATGTAGAGTAATGTGTTTCATTACACTATTTGTATGTGTGTGTGTGTGCAGGGAAATTAAATTAGTGGATTATTATGTACCTTTGTTTAGATGAATGAATCAAGAATTGACATCACTGTACTCAGGACATGCTCACATGTGCTCAGTCTCCTTCTTCAGTAACCAGTGAAGAGTTCCTGCTAACAGTACCAACTGCAACCTGATTAAAAGTTTGCCTATTTTCCCTTCAATGTTGAGTATCTTCCAGAATCCCTAGACCCTACCCCCGTTGAATTAGTCTTTCACTGTATGGATTCCCTATCTGTTTTGCACTGTTTATTTGATCTCATAGAGCCGTCACCACATCCACTTTATCATATAGTAGCTCACTGCCCAGAGAATCCGCAGCAACTAATCTATCAGCCTGTTTGTTACTTCGACACCTAAATATATTGGTCAGAAAATCCATGATATGCTCTTGATTTGTATTTTATCAAGTGATGCAAGCTAATCTGCATGCAGGACACACCAGTTTAAATTTCCTGAAGCATGCAGTGTGAGTCTGTTACAATTAGAACATGTTAGACTGTGCTGCTTTCAAGCCATCAGAAAGCTGTCATACTGCCTCCACCTCTATTCAGATACTGGATGTAGCGACATTGTGCACAAGGCTCTATATTTTTAACAGTGTCCCTTCACCTTTGCAATAAAACCCCACCCGCTCTTCTTAACTCTTACTACAGACCCATCTGTATCTTTGTTTGTCATTCAGTAGCATAAATTGTGGAACTTATCTCTAAAATATCTTCCGCCCTTAATCCCCTGATAGAACAGAAGCCTTTAAACAACTGTACACCAGGTTGTCCTAACCTTTGCCTTCTCATTCAGCTGATCCCATGTTCTCTTCTATTTCACTTCATTCTTTAATTATCTTTTGCATGGTTGCTAGATAAATGCTTCCCTTAACTTAGTTGACTGGATATTACTGTTTTTTTTTTTTAAAGGTTGTGGATTAAAATGTGAATGGAGGCAGACTTTTTTCAAACTTCCAGGTCGACCAGCCTTTAATCGGTCGAAGTCCCACCAAGTAACAATTAGTTAATAAAATATAGGTCTGGCACTTTATGCCTGGGAGTCTCCCTGGCGTCGGCAGCTAGACGCCCACCTGTGGATTGGAAAGTCATCGGTTCACGTCCTGACGGAGCTGGACTTTTTTCAAAAATGACCTTGACTCCCAGGTTGACCCAGCCTTGAGTGGGTACCAGGTTTAGTCTTAGGAAGTAAAGGCGGCCAGCATGATGATGGCCACATCACTCACCAAGTGCCGATTGTTCTATACAAATATAGGTCTAGCCATATATTCCCAATACGCCTAAAGGCATGGAAAAGGGACATTTACTTTTTTTTTTCTATATGCCTAATTTGCCTGAAGGTGTGGAGAAGGGTCCTTTCGTTATTGGTTGGTTTTTCTGGCTAGTATTTTATGGGATGAGGTAGCTAAACCACCCTTGGTCGCCCCTTACGAAATGCCTGGTAGCGTGCAGTGTTAAATTCTTTGTTTCACATTAGTAACTGCTAACACTAGGGTACAAATATACCCTAATGGCATGCAAATTTAACGACATTATTTTGACTTCATTTGTGCTTCATTTTATGTTGATGTAACTCTGTAGTAACGCACCTGACGAGATACAGCACAATATGCCTGGCAATAAATTGTGCAGTGTATTGTTTGTGTCCGCATTATTTAAATTTCTGTAACTACTCTAATCATAATTTGCTGACCACACTAGAAAACTGATTGGTCTATAAAATATATATCTACCCCTATTTGCCCAATACACCTGAAGGGGTGGAAAAGGGCCCTTTACTTTTAGTTTACAAATCATCATCTCACTAATGGAGTAGTCAGATGATAAATTTTCATTCTACCTTCATTAGCAAAACAAACATTTAGTGATTAACAACATCAGCTAGCCCAAATGTGGTTACTACAAGTGCTCTAATATAACCGTTACACCAATCCAAATGTGGTTACTTCATAACTGTCAGGTGCCCTGATATAACTGTGTTATACCAACCCAAATGCGGTTACATCATAACTATCAGGTGACCTCATATAGCTGTGTTATACCAACCCACATGTGGTTATTTCATAACTGTCAGGTGCCCTGATATAGCTGTGTTATGCCAACACACATGTGGTGACTTTGTAACTGTCAGGTGCCCTGATAAAGCTATGTTATACCAACCCACATGTGGTGACTTTGTAACTGTCAGGTGCCCTGATATAACTGTGTTATACCAACCCAAATGCGGTTGCTTCATAACTGTCAGGTGACCTCTTATAGCTGTGTTATACCAACCCACATGTGGTTATTTCATAACTGTCAGGTGCCCTGATATAGCTGTGTTATACCAACCCACATGTGGTGACTTCGTAACTGTCAGGTGCCCTGATATAACTGTGTTATACCAACCCACATGTGGTTATTTCATAACTGTCAGGTGCCCTGATATAGCTGTGTTATACCAACCCACATGTGGTGACTTCGTAACTGTTAGGTGCTCTGATATAACTGTGTTATACCAACCCTAATGCGGTTACTTCATAACTGTCAGGTGACCTCATATAGCTGTGTTACACCAACCCACATGTGGTTATTTCATAACTGTCAGGTACCCTGATATAACTGTGTTATACCAACCCACATGTGGTGACTTCGTAACTGTCAGGTGCCCTGATATAGCTGTTATATCAACCCATCAGCATCAGTGGTTTAGGCGTTGCGGATGTGCTTCGTAATGCCGGGGTGTCTGGTTTGATCCCAGCTACAGGTGATTTGACAGCAGACCGTCCGGTATTGGTTTCAACTGTGGTACTGAGAACTAACCACTCAGAAAGCAGTGGTAAACTACTGAACATAAAATTTGCCTAGAAAAAAACACACGCAACAGTGAAAGAAACACATATTGGGATCGGTTCTGCAACTTCCTAAAGGATACATACCTAACTTATACCAACCCAAATATGACTACAGGTTACTTCATAACTGTGCTGTATGGTTGAACAAGGTTTCTGAGGTTTGTTGCTGTTAGCTTCTCATCCGAATGGTGGTTCTTTAAGTCACTAGGTGAGAATCTTTCATAAGGCAATCCTGGAGGGAAAAATACAAAAATTATTAAAAAAAAAAAATAAAGCACATCAAGCTTTTAATTGTTGACAGCTGAAGTTGTGACCTTTCACACAGCCTTACCCACAGGAGACATTCAGTATATAACTACAGCTAAAAAGCTGTTTTTTTTTTCACTTAGGCATTTAAAGCATGTGGGGTGGTCCATTTCTTTCCTTGCTGTTTTCTTTTCTGGAACAGTCTTGAAAATTTGCAGTACCCACTTTATGAGGCTCTTTTGATCAGAGTTTGCCAATGCTTGGGACTGAAACCTAAAACATTTTTAGGAATGGAAAAGCTAGAAGACTAACCATCATGCCATAGTTCCAAAGCTGTGATATATATATATATTGTGTGTGATATTGAACTGATTGCACAGGATAGAATGGAATAGGGGATTAGTCGGCGAGCTCTGTGTGACATATAATGGTACAACAGGACAATGAAATACGATTGTTAGTCATCCCTGTGTGGGATCCGGGGCCCTATTATAAGGAAAACAAGAATAGACCTACTGCCTACCCAAAAGCATGTCGTAAGAGTCGACTATTTGGGAACTTCCCTTGAACTTGGAGTGCATCTGCCGGAGAGGCAAGGAACCAGCAGTCTGCATACAAATGTGTCAGGTCTGTAAAACGGATGCACACACAACACTCAAGTTCTGGAACAGGACTGCAGTCCAAAAGTGGACGAACAACCAGAACTTTCCGCCAGAGTTTACAGCTGGTGAACGCGAAGAAGAAGAAGAAGATAGTGAGGCAAAGAGGGTCTGGAGAATATTATAACATCTTGTCTTAACCTCATAGTGCATCAAACTTAGTGATCTTTACTGTGAATGCAAGGCTGAGGTTTTGAATTCTAAGAAATTTAAGGGTGGTGTACTCCTCTTGTGAACATGCGGTAGTGTATGTCTAAATCTCTTAGATAATGATGGAAAGCTACAGCATGTGTACATCTTTGTGCAGTCTGGCCAAGAGAGTCAGAGTTAAAGAATAACTCTTTACTAAGAAATGTTTTGTTGAAACTTTGTCATTTTGAAGATAGTACAACATCATTCTAAGGGATACAACATTGTTGTAAGGATACAACAGCAGACATCCTTTTCAGGATGAATGTGATCAAACCATAAGAAAAGAAAGAAAGTTTTGTTTATGTAACTGTTTATTATGTAATGAGTATCAAGATATGAGTTAAAATATATTCTCCATTACTCCACAGTCAGGAAAGTGCGTCTACCAAAGTTAAATAGGATTGAAAAATTAACAAGAGGCCTGCTATCACAAAGAGATGTCAATGCTATATTCGCTGTGAAGGAAATTAAAGGGAAAGGGAGAGGTGTATTTCTCAGATCTGCAGTTTTACGCAAGGATTCTTTTGTCCTTGAATATGAAGGTGACATAATTTCAGAAGCAGAAGCCCAGATACGGGAAAAAATTTACGCCAACAATAATGAAGGTTGCTACATTATGTCCTTCTTATTTCAGGTAAGCTGTCTGAAAGTTAACACTTGCTGATTTACTCTTCAACCCTCTAGTGTCAGATATTTAAATTACATTAATAGACCAAAGGGGAAACAAAATATTTTGAAGCATCATTTGAATAGAACTCTCACTGGTTCCTTCTCTCTCCTTCCTTCTTTTGCTGTCTTTTTCTGTATGTGTGTGTGAGTGCACCTCCGTACTTGTGTGTGAATAATGTTAGTTTTTTATGCCTTTTATATTGCATACTCAGTTGTCTGTCTCATCTTGTTTCAGTCATTTGTAATACAGATGATCTTCCATGATGTCAGACTGTCCGGAATCTTCTGCCATAATCTCCCTGTCCCCCTTCCTACTGTCGTGATGTACTTCAGTTTTCTCCTTCTCTTAATATAACCAAAAAATGTTAATTGTCTCCTTCTGATGTGGGTAATCAGTTCTCTTTGTGACTTATTTCCTTTAGAATATCTTCATTGCTCTTTTTATCTGTCACCAGTGTTTTCATTATTCATCTATAAAGTCACATCTCTGCTGCTTCCATATAAATGTTAACTTACTTGTTCATAAATTGTCTCACAGTGTTAATGGACGCTCATGACAGAATCACCCAGACAAGTAGAGAATAGCGTCTGTGGTATCTTACTGTCATCATGCAGTTGTATGCAGAATTCCCCCCGCCCCCTCAGTGTGAATTCTGGGATCCCATTTAGAGAGAAAAGAGAATAGACCCGTTGCCCTTAACTGTTTCAGTACCAGGGGATTTAGCATCAGAGACCCAAGGGGTGGTAAAGAGAAATATATAATTGGCGCATCTTTCATTCATTGGGCTTCTGGGTATGAATGAATAATGCATTTCCTGGGTCTGACAGAGTTAACAGACATGTAGTAACAAATTCCTGATTAAGGATTTGTTGAAATTAGATGTCAAAAAAAAAAAATGGCACAGATGGCATATGAGTTAAAATATATTTTCTATTACTCCACAGTCAGGAAAGTCTGTCTGCCAAAGTTGAATAGAATTGAAAAGTTAGCAAGTTAACCACAACACAAGATATCAACTGTTCTTTACAAAATGAGAAGTAGTAGTATGCAAATTAAATGTTGAAAGCAGCTGAAATTTTGAAATATCTTTTAGAGCCATCCAACCCTTTGAGACCATTATGAGACAGAATAATTAGAACATATTGTTACAGTTCCAAAAAATATTATAGAAATAAATTGAAAAAGATTTTTGATAGTTATCATGACATGGAAAAATACCAGCTTATATTGCTAGCACTGTGTCGAAGTCACCCAGTGCAATTTTGACGGTTTTCATTTTAATTCGTTTTCACTCCTGGTTTTTATCATTTTGGATTTGCCAGAGGCAGACGTGGGAATCCCTAACCCATCAGGGTCAAAATGAAGTACTAATTTTCATGCAGCTACACAGTTTTAATTTTATTTTATTGTTCACTTAGGCGTCTTTGATGTAGTGTCTACGATATATTGATGCATTTTGTTTCACACAGTGATGTGTGGAGATGCATGTTTGCTACAACCTGTTGACAAGACATTTAATTTTAGAATGCACATATAGACAGACACACTACAAGACAGCAAATAGACAGATTTGGCTGGATCTGTACCAGTTGTAAGTTTGAAGTTTGAACAACAGATCAACATCATGGCACATGGGTGTAACCCATAAGTGCTCCGTCCTACTTCTAACTCAAGCCTGAGACTGAAGAAGCTCAGCACAATGCACAGGCTCTGTAGCACCGATGAGGATCCTGAAATACTTAAGATTTTTAACTAAAAATTATGCCCGGCCAGCGCAGTCAGGCTACTTTTTTCTATTTCCAACTGCCTAGGGATTTTTTACGTGCGCAACAATGCACACGGGCGTCCTATCTCATTACCCAGAGACCAGGGGGAATTACTAGAAGTCCAAATCCACTTGAAAAATCCCAGCTCTTACCGGGGATTGAACCCAGAATCTCTAGCACTCGAGGCGGACATCATGTCAAGACCACACAGCCCCCCTCAGTGGTAAATTTGTGCATGACAAGCTAGATGTGGTTAGGGCCCTTTGGGAGCAAGATAACAATGTGGAGGCATGAATAAGTTATTAAGGTCTGGAGAGAAAAGTAAACCTGGGAATGACCAGATGATCTGGTCGACACTTAACACTCAGAGGAAAGGCGAGGCAGACATTTAATTAAAGTGCTGCTGGTACTATTGGAATTTAGCTCTTCGCTGGCTGCTGAAGATGAGGAACTTGTGGGAAGGTTCTGAATGTTGTGATGTCAATTGTTAGCTCTTCACTCAGTCGACAGCCTATACAGATGGCTCTGTGTTGAGAGACAGACGAAGTGCAAGGGGGTTTGTAGCAAAAGCGAATGGACGTCACTTAGTGCAAGAATGCCTTGCATATGATATCACAACATCTAGTTTGAGAATGGAGGTGGAAGGAGTATCACTGCTGCCTTTAGCTGGCTTGAGAATCAGCTGTACGCACATGCCCTGATTATAACTGACTCACAGAGCATGTTGAGAAAGGTGGAGACTTGCATGCAAATGAGCAGCCAGATAGACTGGCCGGCTCTGCATCACTTGGTGGTGAATTGATATATGACAAGCTAGATATTGAGAGGGCCCCTTGGACGCGAGTGAACAGTGAGGAGGCACAGCTAGATTATTATGGTCTAAAGAGAATGGCGCCGCGAGGAGTTAACAAGGGGATCTGGCAGACGCTGAACACTCAGGGAAAGGGAGAAACAGATATACAGACAGTTACTGGTGCCGTTGGAATTGGAACTCATCGCTTGCTGCTGAAGATAGGGACGGAGCGCTAATCGAAGTGTCCTTAGTGGTGTGATGTGGATTCTTAGTTAAACATACAACAGACAGACATACAACAGATAGACAGACAACAGATAGATGGACAACAGATACTAAGAGATTGTTTGCTAAAAATCAGATGGAACACTCAGCTTGTTTTCTTTTTCCTTTCATATTTGTGTTGTTTGAGTTGTGTAGACAGTGAAAAGAGTGCATCATATTCATGAAGACTGCCTGTTCTTTTCAGGGAGCCAAAATGGCAATTGATGCCACAAGAAATTTTGATTCTTTTGCTAGGTTATTAAATCACTCACGAGAACCCAATGTTCGATTTCACCCCCCTTTTGTGACTGATCTAAAAGGGGGACTGCCAAGAATAGCCAGTTACGCCCTTCGAGATATCTTCAAAGGGGAGGAAATTGTAATTGATTATGGTGTTCGAGATGGGCATATTACCTGGCTTAGAAATCGAGAGGTGGGTGCAATTTATTCTTGTCAAATATTAAACATGTTGCTTACTCTGACTTATTTTGTGTGTGTGTCCCAGGCAGTTGTCAGTTTAATATTTTTGTCACCAGATATTACACTTTCAAATGGCCATTTGATTCTAATATGATTAATTTCATAACATTATGCAATGTACATTGCCGAAGTTACAGTTGGGTAGAGTGCATAAATCTGATGGTGGCCAGGAACAGAATATCGGAAAATTATATCACATAACAAGTAACTTGACACGGCCTGTTTTTATAATGGGTCATTTACAGTGTTAACAACAGGGCAAACACAACAGGTGTGTTCATTTCTTGGAATCAGGTCAGGCCGGATTTTCTTTTCTTTAAAAAATGACCTTGGCTCCCATGTCCATCCAACATTGAATGTAAGAAATGGATCTATAGCAGCCAAGCATGGGAGGGTTGCCAATGGGATTTGTGTCGCACCCGAAGCTAAGCTGACCAAAAACCCAAGCAATATATAAGCAAAAAAAAAAAAAAAAAACATAACCCAAAATTGATGAATAATACATATTTTATAGTTACTTACTTACTTACTTAGTCGCTCCTCTTCTACTTTGGGGTGTAGAGGTTTGCCAGAGAGATCGCCAGACGTCTCTATCCGCAGTTTTCTTTCTGGCTTTGTTCCATTCCAGTCCTCTGTCAGTTAGGGACTGTCGGATGTTGTCTTCCCATCGCACCCTGGGTCGTCCCGGAGGTCTGGTTCTTAGCCTCCCATGCTTGCCATGGTGGCCAATTTTCTTCCATTCTGCATACATGTCCAAACCATCGTAACTGTGACTGATCTACTCGGGTTAGTAAGGGCTGGGTATCAAGATCTTGACGTATTGTCTGATTGCGGACTTTGTCCCTTCTTGTCACTTGGACCACCTTTCTCAGGTATCTCATTTCCGAGGCCTGCAGCTGGCTTCTGTGAGCTGTTGTCATTGCCCATGACTCACACCCATAGGTCAGGACTGGTACATAGGTAGAGCGGTAAACAGCCATTTTCGTCCTCTTGCCCATTTCTCTTTTGCTAAGAAACCCTCGGTTTATGGCCTGGAAGAGTCTCCCAGCAGCTGCTTTTCGTGTAGCCAGCTCAGTCTTAATGCCTCCGTTTTGGTCAAGTACAACTCCAAGGTATTTGAACTGGTTAACCTGCTCCAATGCATACTGTCCCATCATGATCTGGTGTTTCTTCTCCTCTCTTGAGATCACCATGGTTTTAGTTTTGGAGATACTGATGGTCATACCTTTCTTTTCAAGCTCTTCCTTCCAGACAAGTAAGTTGGACTGAAGGTGTGCCTCTGATTTAGCTATCAGGGCCACATCGTCTGCAAAAGCCAGCTCTGATATACAGATTGGTCTCATCTTCCAGTACCCTACAGAGTACTTCTTTGACTTCTCCTTACAGGTCTTGATGACATCATCCATCATAAGAATGAAGAGGTAAGGTAAGAGAATATCACCTTGTCTAACACCGCTGGCGGTCTTGAATTCTTCTGACTTTTGGTCTGCTGTTCTTACATAATTTCTGCACCTTTTGTAGAAACTCTGTATTGCACTGATCAGGGGTGCTGGGATGTTTTTCCCTGCCAAGCAGTCCCAGAGCTTGTTCCAGGGTACCTTGTCAAATGCCTTTTCCAGATCCAAAAAACATAAGTGCATCTCACTCTTATATTCCAGGGCTTTTTCACTCATCTGTCTCAGTGTGAAGATAAGGTCTTGAGTACTTCGGTTTGCTCTGAAGTCGCATTGGGCCTCGTCCAGCTGTGGCTCTACCAGACTTCTAAGTCTCTGCTCAAGAATTCAAGAGTAACTTTTACCTGGAACGCTGAGGAGGTATATGCCTCTGTGGTTTTCACATTGTCTGTTATCACCTTTTTTAAATATAGGTATAATGATGGCAATCTCCCAATCTTTTGGTATAGTTTTGCTACACCAGGCTGCCTGGAGAACCTTCAGTAGAAGGCGCTCACCTTCGGCTCCCATATATTTGACCATCTGGTGTTATACCATCATGACCTGCTGCTTTTCCCAGCTTAATCTTCTCAATAGCTGCCTTCAATTCTTCCATCCTGATGTTATCTTCCCCATGATAGAATTCCTTCTCAGCAGTGAGGTCCATTATTTCTGGGTCATGACTTCCCTCAACGCCGAGGAGCTCTGAGAAGTATTCTTTCCATCTGCCCATGATATCATTTGTAGAAGTAAGCAGAGCCCCTTCCTTGTCTTTTATGAATTTAAGTGGGCACTCTTTCTCCTTCCTCATGTTCTTAAGGGTCTTGTAGAACAGTTTTTGGTTTTCTCTTGCATTCTTTTCCAACTCATCAGTGTCATGGTTCTCTTTGAACAATCACATTGTCAAGTCGGACTTACCAGAAGTGAAAATGCGTGATAATGTATTGATCAGAACCAACGTTATGACGTTTCTCGGGGTGAGGTTTGATCGCAGCTTGTCATTCAGGGAACACGTTGACCATGCGATAACAAAAGCACGCAAAGGTCTATCTGCAATGAGGATTATGGCTGCTTCCAATATCGAGCAAAGACTGCTGGTGCTTCTATTCTACGGTCTGGTCCTTTCCCCCATTGAATACGCTCTGGCCATCCTCACTGTCAGTGCTACCCAGATTGAACGACTCGAGAAGGTGCAAAATGAAGCCATGCGTATTATTTTGGGATGTACAAGAGACACATCCTGTGGAGCAATGAGGTATCTACTTGACTTTCCAACAATGAACCAAAGGATCAGGATGTGGAGGGCTCGGGCATACCTCAAAATATGTGCTGATAAGAAAAACACCCACTGCATCAAGCGCTTTTTAGTGAAAAGGGCGACAGACTGAAGAGGGGAAAATCGTGGCTAGGTCGGGCAGAAGATGTTATTAGGCAAATATGCAGCCTAACCGACATCATACCTGGTGCAGAATGGATACCTGTGCCTCAGGCGTTTATTTGTACATTTTCCTGTATTGTCACACTTAACAGGCGATGTAGAGAAGAGAATCCTGTTGCTGTTAATGCAGAGGTCAACGCTCTCATCGGTGAAAATTCAGACGAAGCAGATGCACTAATCTATACAGATGGATCCGTTATACGCCAAAGAAGAAGCGCATGGGCATTTACAGCACGCTCAGCGGGCAGAACAGTCAAAGAAGCCAACGGCGCCTTCTCCATGACAACCAGCAGCATGACGATGGAGGTGATGGCAGTGACGCAAGCGTTTGCCTGGCTTGAAACACAAAAATACACCCGCATATGTATACTCAGTGATTCAATGAGTATGATCCGGAGGGTTCAGGCAGGTTCAGTGCGAAGACAATGGCTTGAATCAATTCAGAAGTCCACTGTGCGAGGAGTCACCTTTATTTTTGTTCCGGGACACGCAGGCGTCGATGGAAATGAAAGAGCTGACAGGCTGGCTGGATCCGCTATCACTACCGACGGTGGGCCTATGGATCATGCTGATATTATCAATGCCCTCAGAGAAATGGGAAGGATAGAGGACTTTGGTGGCAGTGAATCCACATCACTCGCCAGAATGGCAGACTTGGGAATTAAGATCGGCACAGCAAAAAACGAGACACACACCGGACACGTCAGAAGACTTGTTAATCAACATAGAACTGGTACTATTAGCCATCGGTCGTTGGGATTCATACTGAGGGGAGGATCTGAGCACCTATGGACATGTCCGGAGTGCAATGATGATAACCCAACTAACTAACTAACTATCTTTTCCAACTTTTCTCCAAACTCTTCCCATGATTTCTGTTTTGCTTTAAGCACAATATTTTTGGTCTCTGTTCTGAGTGCCACATATTGTTTATATTTTTCTATTTCTTCAGCTGTGTTCCTGGCTGCCAGGTATTGCTTCCATGCCCTTTTCTTTTCTCCTATTTTCAATTTGACTTCTTCCGTCGACCAAGGTGTCCTATGTCCCCGCCTTCCACTCGGGACTTCACCACATGCTTCTACTGCAGCTGCTGTGAGGATATTCTTGAATCTGCACCAGAGGGTTTCAGTGTCCTCTGATGATTCTTCTACAGTTCCTATTGCTTTCACTATTAGCTCCTGGTATCTAGCCTTAATATCTGGCTCTCTTAGCTTGTATGCTTTAATCCTAATCCCTTCTTGGTTGCTTGGTTTCTTGCACGGTTGTCGGTGTTGCCTTGTTGGAGCAGTTCCTTCAGTTGTTCTCTTTATTGTGACCAGATAGTGGTCACTTCCAATCTCTGGTCCTCTCATGGCTCTGGCATCTCTCACAAACTTGAATGAACTTTTCCTAACTATGGCGTAGTCAATTATGGATTTTTCATTTTTTGAAGGTTCACATCTTGTGTATGCATGTATACGCTTGTGGGGGAATTTTGTGTTTGTAATGACAAGGTTCTGTTCCCTGCAGAATCTGAGAAGTCGCTTGCCATTATCATTCAAAACATCTTCACCATATCTCCCGATCACTCCACCCCATCTAGAGTGATCATTTCCTCCTCTGGCATTTAGATCTCCTAGGAGGATAATTTCATCGTGACAGTCATCTATGGTTCTTTGGAGCAGTTCAAAGAATTCTTCTTTAACATCTACTCGCTCATCTTCATTTGGCCCGTACACAATGACAAAATTGACAATTTTATCTTCTTCTTTCAGATCTAACACCATTATTCGCTCTGAGATTAATTTCCATCCCTTGATGTTACTAACTTGATTCCTGGCCACAATACAGCCAACACCTCCCTTGGCTCTCTCCGTCATAGGGACACCACTGTAGAGCAGCATACTTCCATCGTGATCTGTGATTCCTTGCCCCTTTTTCTTGGTTTCAGTCAGAGCCAAGACTCCTAATTTTGCTTTCCTCATCTCCCCTACTAACTCGTTTTCCTTTCCCTTAATGCCTCTTATATTCCATGTTCCATAAATCCTAGTCCGTAAGCCATGCCAGTTCGTCGCCGTTAAGATCCGTCCGGTTTTCTCTCTGTAGTTACTTGTAATCGTGGTTTAAGGCAAACTGGTGATTGGCCTGTTGTGCCTTTGCATGGTGGAGGGGCTGCCTCCTTGCGGCCTCCATGCAGGCCA
The DNA here is from genome assembly GCA_905116865.2 of Candidula unifasciata. Classification (NCBI taxonomy): domain Eukaryota; kingdom Metazoa; phylum Mollusca; class Gastropoda; order Stylommatophora; family Geomitridae; genus Candidula; species Candidula unifasciata. Next base: position 40,292 of record CAJHNH020003429.1, on the reverse strand, counting down.
TCTGGCTGATTCAGGGTTACCCACTACTTCCGGAGGCGCATGAAGCACTCAGGTTCAGCCAGACCCTCCTCCTTTTACAGCCGGGCTTGGGACCGGTCTTAGCGGAGTTCATATTTTATAGTTACGAAATGAAACATTTACCCACTTTTATTTAAGAATATAAAAATTCAAAAAAAAAACGCGGACAGCATTGCTGTCGTTTCTTGACCACTTAGATTTACCAATTGCGACAGAAAATTCCGTGGATTCTAAATAATAACAGATGCATTAAAAAAATGCTACAAGATTTGTAGATGTTTAAAATGTAGCTCACATAACATTATTAATTTACTAAGTATCTGAAGTTAATTGCTAATGAATCATCTTAGAAAATACGCAATGATGGTCGAAATTAATTATTGGGATTTGGGGGTGATCAGGAAAAAATATCTCCAACAGAAAATACGCAGAACTCTAAATAATGACAGATGCATGAAAAAATGCTACAGTGGTTGTGGATTTTTAAACAATGATTAAAATAAGGTTAGCTAATTTCATAATTATTTTAAGTTAATTATAAAGCGGGACAAGCGGTCTCCTAGTGTATACATATTGGGTTGAAAGCGAAAACAGTGATGCCACTAAAAAATTTTTTTAAACATTTGCGCTCAGCCAATCTTTGTGAAATTTCCCCTACTTATATAAAGATTAACGCAGAATTAAAAAATACGCCACAAATTGTGGTAATCTGGCTAATTAGGAATATATTTACGAAATTACTTAACGTTAATTCACTGCGTGCTGCCAAAAAAAAAAAAATCGATTTATTGTATACGTGTCAAAACCATCTCAGGTCAAAGCCTAGCATCTCTCCAATAACTTCTAATAATTTTTCAGATTTTATCTTTCACGTAAAGAGCACAGAAAAATAATTTCTTAATAACGGTCATTTCGGGCTGTCTTTTTTTGGGTCGCGATCACGTCCCTAGTTGCGGATGAAAATATCCACTGCTATACCTTATATCATCTTACTTCACATGGCTATGTCAGCAAAACATGTTTTTATTGGTCAAAGGGAAGGAAGCAGGTAATTCCATACTGTGTTTGTATTAGCGGTTACATCCCTTTAAGTAAAAAAAAAATCACATTTGCATGATATTATGAGAAAAAAAAACAAAAAAATAATTTTTACAGAGATTATAATGATGTATTACTTTTTAACAAAAGTTTGAAAAAATAAATATTTTTTTTTCAGATTCTTATAGGACAAAAGGTCTAGTAAGAATCCTCATTGCATCCATTTATTGTTCTTTACATACTGTACCATTAAATCCACCATTTATCATTCATTTGTTATTATTTGGCAGTTTGTTTTGTCAGTATATTTGTTAACTCCATTTTCCTTATGACACACAGAAAGCAAAGCTTATGTCCTGACAGTGCTTAACATCTGATCTAAAAGAAACAGATCCTAGACTGAATCCTAGAGAGGCAAATAACAAAAGCCTATCACTTGTATATTGTAGGTGTCCATTGTCCCCGTGACATCAGATCGGCTGATGTTGGTAAATTGCATGTACTATTTTTAAACGCTGCTCAATAACTGTTGTGTTTAGGATGGCACTTGATCAGACTTACAGACTTTCTGTGTAAGAAAAAGATAACTCTGAAAATGAAATCTTATGTTCAAGGTAGTTCACTTTTCCAAGAAACTAAATGACAAATTACACAAACACAGAATCTCTTACCACACTGCACAAATCACAATGGTAGTCCTAGATTAGTCACATAATTCTCTTTTTTTGTACATAAAGTGGAATTGCCCATTTGTAATCTTTAATATGCATCCAGTGAGATCTAGTGAAGCACATCAGGTAATAAATTGTGTAAAAGATTGTCTCTGCCCTTATTATTTACATTCTTAAAGGCAAAGTATTGTTAACAATATATTATCATAGATAAGAAAATAATAAATGCATGGACATTGATAAGTGCTCAGAGAAGAAAAAAAAAATCAGGTAGCAGAAAGAAATGAGTTTACTGACTTTTGTTGTTGTTTGATTAAGGTCTTCTGATTTGTTTCTAGCTTCAGGCAGTAGTAAGTCCTGATTGTCTCAATTAAAGTTTATGTTCAGTTATAGAGGATCGATTTTGCAGACCTGATTTTTATCCTGTTAAGCTCAGTTATTCTTTTGCAGCAGAGGGAGCCCATCAATGAACATTACATCTCCCCCCCCCCCCCCCCCCCCCCCCCCCGACACCTTGATGAGGTACAAGGTGGAAGAGAAGAAGAAGAAGAAGATCCTTTGCAGAAGGGGTAGTCACCTGCCAAGAATATCACACAAAGCACAAACTATTGCTCCAGAGGCAATCTCTGGATGTCTCTGCAAATAGATGCTGTAAATAGGTATAATGCAGTTATGTCAGCTTGCATGAGCAAGAGTATTAACAGCCTAACACCGCTTACCTGTGTGATAGTATCTAAGCTAGGACACACAGGTTTGTGACAGTATCTCACTACCAGTACGCCACTGGCTACACACACCTCTGTGTCAGTATCTCATCTAGGTTACACATCGCATATGACAGTATCTGATCTGGATCACAGGTATGTAGTGGTAGGTTGGCTGCCATGTTAGCGTTTTTGGGGTCACAGACCTGTGTCACAGTAACTCACCTGGGTCACAGACCTTTGTCACAGTACCTCACCTGAGTCACACACCTCTGTGATAGTCCCTCACCTGGGTCACACACCTCTGTCATAGTCCCTCACCTGGGCCACACACCTCTGTGATAGTACCTCAACTGGGCCAAACACCTTTGAGACAGTACATCACCTGGATCACTGACCCCTGTGGCAATATCTCACCTGGATGACACTTCTGTGACAATAGATCATCTGGAACAGTCACCGCTGTGAGAGTATCTCACTTACAGTATCTTACCTGGGATGCTACTTATGTTATACACCACTATTGACTATCATACCATTTCAGTCTGATTTCATGAAGTTATCCCCAGAAATGGTAAAAGCAAGTGTAGAACTAAGAGCTGGGATATTGTTGCGTTGTGAACTAATGTCTGTGTATGATTTCTGCAGATTGCTTTCAGGACAGATGTTGACCTAGATTCTTCAGATGACAGTGATTGTTCCAGCAGCCATGATTCTCACACAGGCTTTCGAACCTCTGAAAGGCCTTCAAGCCCGGAGTGCTACGCTTCCTGCAGCTCTGAGAGGCCCGAATCTGCAGCAGCATCAAATACACATGTCACAAAAGATAAACAGATCAGAAGAGATCCAGACAATATGGCACTCAGCCGAGGAGAATGGGCCGCTCGTATCACAAGATTAGTTCCACAGAGCCGCGTAAATCGTTACATTGCTGGACTTGAAAGTATTGAAATACCTCAAAAGATATTGAAATGTTTAGAGGTTACTTCTGAAAGGAAAAGTAAACAGTCATCCACAGAAAGTGTTGTTTGTTTGTCTACGTCTTCAAGTGGTGGCAGCAGCAGTGTGTCCTTAAGAACCTCATCTTCATCAAGAAAAAATACCTTTTTAAAATATTCTTTAGAAAACCAGGATAAAGCTCTTGCCATTGAACTGCCTTCGAACGAAGCTCCAGATAGTATTCACAAGGTGCTTGAGTGGCAGAAGACTTCACCTTTACCTCGTAGTGCAATGAATATACAAATTATAGGCGTCCAAAGCCTCAGTGATTTTTCACATATAGAAAGAAGCACAGACTTGGAGCCTAGCTCTTCTCATAGGCAGCAGACTGATTCAGCACTGAAACATCAGGAAATTCCAGCCAGCAGCCCCCCTCATCCTCCTCATGTTAGTGAACCTAATGTACTTCCGCCTATGAACAGTCAGATCAGTCATCCATCTAGTGCTTTTTCTTCAGATGTATCATCCCCAGCTCCAAACAACTTGAATGTTTCTGTAGTGACTATAGATACTTCACAATCCGATGATACAGATGAATCTTCCAGTTTGAGTTCTTTTTCATTTACATTTATGACACCACAAAAACGTTCGAGAGAGCCTGACACAATAGAAGAAAAAAGGGTTATTACTGAAACAGCTGAAGTGTGTGTTGTTTCAGATGATGAATTTGTTCCAGAGACACCTGTGTCAGAATTAGAGCCGCAGAATCCAGAGAATACTTCTATAGAGGCAATAGTGTGTGATGAGGATGATGACTCTTCATCAGAATGTGAAATAATACTGACAGAACCTGCCAGTTCCTTAGCTGGCACAGCTAACACTGGATGTGCCAGGAATCTTCTAGGAAAGCGAACAATGGGGTTTTCTCCGACAGCTCAGCTTCAGGTAGCCGTGGTAGAGCCATATGTTGGTCCAAGCTCTCAAGTGGGCTCATTTAGGGTAAGTTGTTGTATACTCATATTGTAATTGTTCTTCCTTTACAGCTTGTTGCTGATTGTTGAGAAGGTGCATTGTAATTTCATCGTTACTTTACAGAAGGAAAAAGTGACGTTTAACTCCTGATATTGAGCAGCTAGCTCATCATGCATTGACTGCTGATACCATAATCACATATGTTTCTTACCATATCTGTCTCTGAAATTGACTTTTTCATAGTGCCAGATGTACAGATTGACCATAATGTGTTTAAATAGTAACTAGTGGAAACATAAAGTGGTTCAGTGAATGCATTATCAACCAGTTGTTGTTGTTAACACCTGTCCATTTTTCCAGATGATAGTATTCCATTGTGCTATCTAGAAGGCATGGGAATCACACCCCATGGTAAGACCAGCTGAAGCCAGAGAAGAAGTTGCTGCTGTCCATAACACAAAGCCTCAACCAATAGGAGTTCACTTAATAATTAGAGCAGGGCTATTCAACAGGCGGCCCATTGGGCAGACCTCGCCCACAGAGGACTGGCAATGGGCCCGCAGATCACTGCCAGTTGTGTTGTTTTATTGTTCTTCTTTTTTTCTTTCTGAAACTCAGGCCTCTGGCCTGTCCCCATCCTCATTTTCAAAACTTGGTACCCTACCCTTAGCTAGAACATAGTGACCTATGAACACACTATAATACTGCTTCCTGTGACAGATATTATAATAAATTACAAAGGGTAGGTTTGGTCAGGGGTCTGGCTATCTCATCCCACAAAAAAGAATTCAGTCCCTAAGGCCAACCAGCTGTGAACAGGTCTAAAAGGAACACAAGAATTACTCAGTCAACCACTACAATCACTTGGTTGTCAATATTGTATTATTAGTTGTTCTGATGCATTCATTAACTGGTGCCTGTGCAGAATAGAGGGAATTAAAAGGTTTGATAGAATCACTAACGGTGAGCTTTGGGACAGAACTAAATAAATTAAGGTGCACCAAGAGATGAAGAAAGAATGCTGGCTTTGGATAGGAGGCACTTTGAGCAAACCTGAGAACCATATAATTAGAATGTCTTTGCACTGGAATCCACAGGGAAATAGAAATAAAGGCAGAGAAGGGAGCTAGAGACTAAAGTAAAAAAAAAAACACGGTAAGGACATGGAGAGAGCTGCATGCAATAGCAGGGATGAGTTGGATGTGTTGGTTGCGGGCCTAGGCTTCCCTGGGGGATAGATAGAAGGCAGAAGAACAAGATGAGAAGTTTTGATGCTCGTTTTCTCAACTGGGTGCTATGCTTCTGACTCTTCTGTCTGTGTGTGTGTGTGTGCAATTGGGATCTGTGAAAGGTTTGCGGCAGTGTAATGGTACATGGGCTCCCATGTTTGCGGTACCAAGTTTTTATATTAGTTGAAGCAGGATGATCCCCTAACCCAAACCATTTCCACAGCTGTGGGGTTGTTGGTCCAGACACACATCATATGTGCCTGCGGATTGAAAGGTCGCGGGTTCAGGTCCTAACAGCCATACTCTTTTCAGAAATGACCTTGGGTCTAAGGTCGACCCAGCCTTAAATGGGTACGAGGCAAAGACCTGGAAAGTAAAGGTGGCTATATATATTACTATATGTTAATTTCACTGGGTGAATGCATGTGATAGCAACATGGTATCCCTCTTATGTGGTCATATGTGCTTAACACCATTTTATTAGCATTAAAGTGCAAGTCACAGTTCCATATTCACACGTTCTGACATATAGTGCTAGCCTTACATTTGTATGCACCAGGCAACACTCGTCAGGTATGTCAATATCATACTGGTCACCATGATATTTCCTGGTACAAATTTTAGGCCTGAGACTCCAGATAATTTGACAAAAGTGCCCTGATGGGGATTTTAACCTATAATCAATGGGCCCCGTCAAGGCATATTAGCATAGCTCTCGTAATTGCATGTAAATAGGCACAGTTTACAGCTTTGGCTTCAAAGGGATTTAATTTGAGACAAACACAACCCAAACGTCCATCCTTTATTTGTTTCCCTGAACCTATTCATCAAAAACCAAACTGTAGAGGCACGATTAATTCACAGTATCATCATCCTGTGGTGCTGTTATATATATCACATAAGGCTTACCTTGTCTTTATAGAATTATTACACTTATCACTGAACATCCTTGATTCAGGGCTGTACATTAGGATTGGCTCTCTACTGTTCTGGAGAACACTTTTTCTATCTGTTAACAAAGATAGACTGCTTAGAATACTATTTTTTTTAATTGCTTTGGGAAATGCTGATTTTTCTTAGGCTGTTGCACTTTAACTTCTTAATGCAGCTTCCAACTGCTGTTTTCAGGCTACGTAAGTACCTATTCTAGGGGTTATTCCTATAGCTATTTTCAGGGATATTCCTATAGCTATATTCCGTTTTTGGCTTCCATGATGAGTTTCTTGGGATAGTAATGTGGGAGTTTCCTGTTGCTTTCCACATCCACATGGCTTTAGATGTCCTCAGCCTTCAGCAACCTTTTCGATTGCTAGGGCAAGTGAGTGCACTGCTCTGTGATGCTCCTGCTATTTTCAGTCCTTAAGAAAGAGAATAGGGACTTTTGAGCTGAAATGCTGTAGAAAGATTCTCAGAATATCTTGGACAAAGAAGATGAGAAATATTGACATCTTAAAAGATCTGAACATCAAGGAAGATTAGCTAATAAACAGCATCCTTTCTCGAAAGCTGAAATATTTGGGTCATATCAAGGGCCAAGACGGATTGGAAAAAATTATAGCAGAAGGCATGGTACCAGGAAGGAGGGGCAGGGGCCGAGCGACACGAAGATGAGCACAGGATATAAGTGACTCCTTGAGTGTGAAAGTGCATGAGGCGGGAGAACTGGCGAGAGACTGAGTTTCTTTCAGGCAGACTGTGATGAGAGTGACATTATGCAAAGGACCTGCTACATGATAATGATATTCTGTTTAGGAACTATTGCGATGCTTAACGTTATGGCTGTAACTAATATTTTTTGTAATTTTTGTCATGGACCTCATATTTTTCTTTCTGTATGATTCAAGGGTCCCATTTTGCGTGTTGTGTATATGATATGTGTCGGGGTGAGCCCTATTGCTCTATAACAAGCATGTCATAAGCGTTTGATTGAAAGTGCAGATATTGCAACCTAGCTGTAAACCACTGCACAGCATGTCAGCTGCACTTTTACTGGTGAATGCAAAAAACAAAGAAGCATTTTTTATTTGTCATGATGAACACTGAAGTCACTCTGGTGTAGCGGCTGGATGCTTGCCTGCGGATTCAAAGGTTGTGGGTTAACATCTGAATGGAGCCTGATTTATTTTTAAAAAAAATTTCTTTAAAAAAAAATGACCTTGCTCCCATGTCAACCTAACTTTAAATAGGTACCAGGTAGTCTTGGGAAGTAAAGGCAGCCGGCGTGATGTTGACAACATCACCCACTGAGTGCCAATTTTCTATAAAGTATAAGTTTAGTATAGGGCTATTTAGCTAAGTTTATTCAGGGGCCAACAATTTGAAAATTGCGATTGTCACGGGCCAGAGGCAGGAGCCCTAGCGTAGAAAGCTCATTAATACAATACAAATGGCAATGATCCTCCGGCAACTTGCTAGGCCTTCATGGGCCAGCAGTTGAATGTCCCAGGTCTAGTACTATATACCCTACACACCTTAATGTGTGGAAAGGTATTCTTTTACTTTTATGATAAACACATAATAAAAAGATAGTAAATTATCTACACCTATTTTGACACTAATGTAGATAAAAATGTGGTTGGGGGACCTGACAGAGGTAATAAAATATAAATGCGAATGGCAAAAGGAGTTTTCATAAAATTAGGAAATATGTGTAAGTCAAATGTCATTAAAACCTATATTCAATTAACAATTTGTAACTCTTACGTTAAATCAGTACTTAAATATGGAGAACAACTGAAAGTTACTGATAAACTACAAACATACATTAAGCGGTGCCTGCACAAAATAGAGAGAATTAAATAGTGTGATAGAATCACAAATTTGGACTTTTGAGAAAGAACTAAATAAATTCCAGTGAATCAAAAGGTGAGTAACGGATGCTGGCTTTAGATAGGACATCCCATTGAGAAAATCTGAAATCAGTGTAACTAGATAGGATTTACACTGGAACCTTTAGAGGCACAGTTATGGACGCAGACCAAAAAACATGTGGAGCAGGGAAATAAGAAATTTAGTTTTAAAATGAGGAGGACGGGGAGGAATTGCATACAATAATGATAGCAGAGGATAGGATGATGTTTAGGTTTAAACAAAAGATCAACATCTTGGCACAAGGGTAGTAACTCATAAATGCTACATTCTACTTCTAACTCAAGTCTGAGTGAAGAATTTCAGCGCAGTACACAAACTCGGTAGCACCAGCGAGGATCCTAAAAAAATCTTTTTTAGATTTTAAACTCCAGATTTGGCCTGGGCAGTGCCGTTACGCTACTCTTTTTGATTGCCAACTGCCAAGGAATTTTTTTCCCGTGAACAATAATACACGCTGGCATCCGATCTTGCTACCCAAAGACCAGGGGAAATTACTAGAAGTCCAGTTGAAAATATCCCAGCCTTCACAGGGGCTTGAACCTGGGACCTCCAGCATGCCATGCCTCAAGACCATGCAGGCCCCCCCCCCTTCCCCCCCTTCCCCGCCCAGTATGGTGTGAGTTGGTTAAGGGCCTATACTCTGTTGTTGGGGATGGGAGAGGGAAGGGAAGGTGTAAAATAAAATAAAGTGGAGGGGAAATTATCTGTTAATTGTTTAATGCTGATTTCAGAGGTCCAGAGTCTTTGACTTGTGATCTGTATACAGACTTTTAAGTAGTTGAATGACACTATTAAATATAGTCCTACATTCTACAACACTACTGGTCCCAATCCTTTGACAAGGCAGGAAGAATATTGGGCGTCGGGCAAGCTCCCCCACCCTGTTAAACTACTACAGAAATTTGTGATAAAGAATGCCATTTCAGAAATAGAAAATGCACATGTTCAAATGGTTTATCAAAGATAGACTCACTGGAACCAAACTTCAGTAGACAGCATTGAATCAGCAACACTCAAAAGACTACAAGAACTTCAGGTCAAAAGCAGTGTCGCTAAAGAAGAACACTATGCAGGTGGCCAAAGAAAAATTGTAAACCAACACATAACGTGTGTTATCAGTTGCTACACACAGAGGGATATGCTGAAGATGGGATCCGAGCGCATATGGACTTGTCCGATGTGCAGAGAGGATAATCTGTCAATTAACTAACTAACCAAACCTACTGTTAATCGGTTTCTGTTTTTTTCCATGTTTAGATTTTTCTTTAACTAATTTACAGGTTACATCATCATCATCATTACCATTATCATCATCATCGCATGTGGATGGATCACCAGTTGCTATCAATGGTCTGATCTGTTCCCTCCATTTCTGTCAGTCTTATACGGTGGACTTGATGTTTGCCTGTTTGAGGCCTGTCCAGTTGACCAAATTCTGTTCCAGGTCCTTCTTGGTCTGCCTCTTCCTCGTTTAAAATTTGCAGGTAGATACTACTGAACTTACTAAACAGTTCAGACAAAGACATTTCTGAAACTCATTTCCTTCAGTAGTTGAGGTTGTTTTATTTATCTGAGTTAACACCACCATTTGGAGCAAAACATAAAATCCTAACCTGCACAGTCCGTGGAGACTGCATCCTTACGACCTTAAATCCCCAGTCTCTCGACCCCCTGATCTAAACCACCCTAAAAAGTGGTAAAAAAGACAGTAGTGACAGTCTAATACCACCAGTTCCTCATTTGTGCCTATAAACATTCACAGTGAACACTTCCATTCATCATGATAAGATGTCTTAGTTGTCATAAACCACAAATTCATTCATTCATCACTGTCTGTTTTGCCACTGTGTGTCACATTGGGCTCTGTTTCTCCATTCCATTCTGTTCTGTGCAGCTCCTTTGATTATCATGGAGAGAATCCGGTCCATCACATTTGGCCTCTCCTGTCAGCGTTTACTTTAGGGTTGCTCTTCGAAGTCCTCATTTCCTTAATCCCTGTTTCCCATTTCAGTGCCTGTTTGGTGATTGTTAATCTCTTCCTAGAATGTGTCCATTATAGTGTTATCTTCTCTGTCCTTTAACTGTTGATACCAGTTGACACTACTCTTAATAAATCAGAATGTGATCCTTTAATTCTCTTTCTTCTGCATTAACCCTTTAAAGGGTGGTCTGTGCATTGTGTTGAAGTTTACTGCTAGATTGCAACATCTGTGTCTTTTGACCAAACACATCTGATTTCGCTAAACCTCTGATTAATCTCCTTTCATGATTTGCTTGTTATCAAGCAATGGGTCTATTCTTTTTGACCCCTCAAAAATGAAGCACTGAAACCCACTTAGGTAGACTTTTTAATAGATTTGTTATTTAAATGTGTCTTTCTTTTGTGAACATAAACAGCCATTTATTTGAATTTACTGTTCCTTGTTTCAGAAGACTGTTGTCATGACAGATTCAGAAATAGAACAGTTGAGATGCATATTTCATAAACACATCCTTTCAAACAATGTATCCACAAATGAGGTATTGTATTACTGTCTTTGTACTTGCTATGTTATTAATATTGTTAGTACAGTGGTACCTCGATTCGCGAACCTAATTCGTTCCTGACTGTGGTTCATATCTCGAAACCCAATTTCTATATGATACAAATCAGGTAATCTGTTCTCAGATTAAAAATAAAAAACAAAATTCAAATAACAGTTTGTAGGATTCATGTGAAGGATTAGGAGGCAAGAACTGTATTTTGATAAAATTATACTCTTTATCCAAATCTTCTTTCAGCTGTGATGGATCTCCTGGTGCATTATTCAGTGTAAAAACTTATGCATCCAGACCCTTTTCTTGTAGACACCATTTTAACTATGGGAGCAGAAACTTTTGTTATCCACACACAGAAGAATTGCCTGGTTACCCAACCTCTGCTATTACTTTTCCACATAAAGTTGAGTTTGCATCTGTTAACTTTCTTTTTTTCAGTCAACCAACAGAAGTTTTATCTTCAGATTACCACTGGCATTGGCACAAAAGAGTAAAGTTAGCCTTTATTGTTTGATTTCACAAATACCAACATAGATATTTAAAAAAAAAATACCCAAAAACCATTAACCATTTGGCTAGGTACTATGAATATCGCAACCCTTTAGCCTTGATTCCATGATAGATACCTTAAATCTAGGAGAGATTTGGCTTTTCTGCCTAACCCCCTGGTGTGAACTCGGACAACAAGGAGTTCTTCACCCGGGTGCTGCAAAGTCAGGTTTAACCAACTACGCCAGTGAGCCAGGCAAATTAGATACATAAAAAAGCAAAGCTTAACCAGTGGCTTACAGATCACTGTTGAGCTGTATTGTATTAATCTTTCTACGCTGGAGCTCGGGCCTCTGGTCCACGACGATTCCCATTTTCAAAATGTTGACCCCTGAGTAAACTTAGTTGAATAGCCCTGCCCCGCATCTGCTAAAATCAAAGGCTCCATCGCATAACATCTAGATTACAATATATAAAATGCTGATGAGATCAGCTGTCTCATATGGCGCTGAAACCTGGAGCACAACTAAAAGACAAGAAGCCTTATTTCAAATTTTTGGAAAAAGGTCTTACAACAAATCTTTGGGCCATTAAAGATGCAGACAACTGGGAATGGAAAGTGAGAAGCAACAATAAAACTCCTCATCTGTTTAAATCACCGTCAATCACTGGCACCATGAGGGTTAATTGACTTAAATGGCTGGGACACATAGAGAGAATTGCAGATGACATAAAGGCAACAACTGTACACAAGGAAATTGAATGGCCATAACCATGAGGCAGACCAAGAAGACAGTGGAGAGATAATGTCCGGAAAATAAAAAAATTCACTAAGGCTTAACGATGTTTGGAAGGGTAAAATACATACACAGGAATAATAAGAGCCTTTATCAACAAGAATTACAACAGGATGGGGAAGATTATAATTGCTTATTGTATGTATTCTTCTCCTTCCCACCATTGTTTAGCTTCTTAGCTATAGTTCAGTGGATCCAGCTTTATGCAGTCACCCCTGTTTGTTGTCATATTTTAGATAATATCCAGTCAGACATACACACATGTGGAGTCACCATCTGGAAAGACGGGGTCAGTCACATGGACGAGTGGAGGCAGTTGATATCTGCAGCAGTGAACCTCAGGGGCTCAGAATCGCTGAATAAGAAGATATAAGGAGAAATGCATGCGTCTTTACCTAAAACAGTCAATATAAATTTAGAAAAGAAAAAGCCCATTCAGCGCATCATTGCAATATATGATAACTGTCAAAAGATGCCATTTGATTTCTGGTAGTGTATCTGCACTCTACTGTGATATGATGCAGTACTGTTTCTGGCAGCATTTCAGACTGTGATGTGACATTATGCAGTACAGTTCCTGTTATTACATTTGACACCTAGTGTAAAATTATGCAGTACAGTTCCTTAGTACCTCTGACACTCTACTTTAAAATTATGCAGTACAGTTCCTGTTAGTACCTCTGACACTCTACTGTAAAATGATGCAGTACAGTTCCTGTTAGCACCTCTGACACAACTACTGTAAAATTATGCAGTACAGCTCCTGTTAGTATATCTGACACACTACTGTAAAATTATGCAGTACAGCTCCTGTTAGTACATTTGACACCAAGTTTAAAAGGATGCAGTACAGTTCCTTAGTACCTCTGACACTCCACTGTAAAATGATGCAGTAAAGCTCCTGTTAGTATATCTGACACACTACTGTAAAATTATGCAGTACAGCTCCTGTTAGTACATTTGACACCTAGTTTAAAATGATGCAGTACTGTTCCTTAGTACCTCTGACACTCTTCTGTAAAATGATGCAGTACAGCCCTTGTTAGTACATCTGACACTCTACTGGGAAATTATGCTGTAATATTTCTGGTAACAAATCAAACAATTTTTCTTATTTGATTTTAAAGTTACCAGAATCAATTAACCTATTTGCTTGTTTTTAAATGATTTTTTTTTATTTCAGTTTTAATTTGTGACAAAGCATAATTATTGTTGAGCTTACTTCCATATATAGTGGCCTGAATTAATTACCACAATAATGGCAGGTTGGTTTTCCAATGTTGGTACAGTTCTGTGCTGTGAAATAGGCATGAGATAATGTCTAATTTTCCTGGACATTGTCTGGGAAAGCATGGGTGTATGTGAAAGCACGGGGATGGGGATTGGGGGGGGGGGGGGGGGGGCATCAGTCACTTCTTCATCCTGTCATGCTTTGAGCCACAGCATAGAAGGGTGCTGGTGGCCTGGTATATGTGAAAACTATCAAGTCCGACCACCACTGGACACTCCCTGTACCAGCCACTGTTCAGTATTTACTTTTTTACTTACCACACTAAAGTCACCTATGTGCAGTTTTGGAGAATTTGCACACAAGTGCATTTTCAAGGCTGTTTTTTTTGTGCGCTTACTTTTCAATGTGCCAGAGGCACACATATTAATCCATAGACTAGATAGGTCAGACTGAAGTGTTACTTTTCACCCAAATGCAGTTTTTCAGAGACCACTTTTCACAGAAAATGCAGTTTTTCAGAGACCACTTTTCACACAAATGCAGTTTTTCAGAGACCACTTTTCACAGAAATGCAGTTTTTCAGAGACCATTTTTCACAGAAAATGCAGTTTTTCAGAGACCATTTTTCACAGAAAATGCAGTTTTTCAGAGACCACTTTTCACAGAAATGCAGTTTTTCAGAGACCATTTTTCACAGAAAATGCAGTTTTTCAGAGATCTTAGTGTTAAAATGCTGTGTTCTAAACAAGCATTTAGCACTAAGGTGACTGGCAGAGTGCCGTGGTGCATTGTGCACAGTAGAGGCTGTTTTGACTTTTTGTTGCATTGGGCATATAATGATACTAGACCAGCTGGTACTTGATGGGTTGTGTGGTCAGTGTCATGCTAGCTACCTTTACTTCTCAAGACAATTCCTGGTATACATATTAGAATGGGAGCCATGATCATTGTTCCCCAAATCTACCTGTTTGCGAATTTGAACTTACTAAGCAGTACAAGTTCAGTATTTTATGGTGCCTGTCTGTAGGGCAAAATTCTGATTCCCAGATCTTGAATTTTTTTTGTCTGTCATATCCCGTGTGCAGTCTAAATATGTAGTTTGTCTCTTTCATGTAAGGAGGTTGATTGGGTCTTCAGTAGAGGAAGTGTTCTAATTGATTCTATTGGCTACAACGATCAGAGCCCCCCACACCCCCTCTCCACACACCCACCCACTCCTAGATGCACCCGCCACTGGTTGTTCTGTATATTAAATAAATTAATTCATTCATTTACCTGTTTTTCTTCCAACAGATTACACGTGCGATCAACGCACACTGGGATGTCTTCAGTGTTTTGATGCAGAGGGGTGTTACCTTGAAACAGATCAGGGACATTTTCAACAGTTTTATGAAACCAAAGAGATGACAGAAAAAACTGTTTAATTAATGACTATATTATATCCATTCTTTTCCAGGGACAGCACTGACTTTCTAAACTAGAAAATATACAACTGTGTTTTGCATTTAAATGTCATGAAGGTTTTTAAGTAACACTTCAACCAAGTAAGAATGTCTTTTATAGTACAGAGGAGGACGCATGGACTATTTAATGATAAACTGTGGCTGGGTAGTGTTGTAAAGTATTTTAGTAGTGCTATGAGTTTGAGTGTTTTGTTTAGTTAGTGAGAACTGATATCCTAGCACACAGAGTAGATCTCTGGGTGCTCCATCTCTCTCAGCAGATTTGTGTGCATGCTGATTGTTGCTGAAGCGCACTCATTGTACATTTGTCAGAGCCGTCCAATATTACATTTCTTTCTGCCAAAGCTATGGCTGCATTTGTGGTCTAACAGCCACCAAATGCTGATTACTATGGAAACCAGCATTAATCAGTGGAAGGAACATAAAGCTGTACATAGTTAGTTGACAGATTATCCTCATTGCATGTTGAACCACTCAGTCCATATGTGCTCGGATCTCCTCCTCAGTAAATTCCGCAGTGTGTAGCAGCTGACGACACCAGCTCTGTGTTTGTTTATTATTCTTCTTTAGCTATCTGCTTAGTGTTTTTTTTGTTTGGCTACATCCCGTTAAACTTGCTGCTCTTGCAGTCTGACCATGGTTGCAGATTCGCAGCTTTCATTTGATTTGTGTAAACATCTTGAATTTCATAGAGCATTCAGTATATCAGCCCGGTCCATGGCTTGTCCAGCTTTCACAGTAGCTTTACCTGCAAGTCTGTCAGCTTGCTCATTTCCTTGTACCCTCACATGTCTTGGCACGAAAACGAAACTAATCCTTGTCAGCCGTGAACGCTGTAGAGCCACCAGCCACCACCTTCGGACCCAGCCCTTCTCTATCTTCCTGAGCATACTCATTGAGTCACTGAGAATGCATGTCTCAGTGAAAGTCTGTCTCTCTAGCCATTTGACTGTACATGCTGAGCAAAAAATGGTTACATATTTAATTCATTCATCATCACCCTACTGTGCCATTATACTTCACATAGGGCTTACAGTGTGTTCTTCTGCTGTGTCCTGTGTAATCATGGATGGAGTCCAGTCCAGTACTTAGGAACTCTCTAATGAACATTCATCTGAGGGTCTATGTTTTGGGATGTTCTCGTTTCTTTAATTCATTTTCCGCTTCTGCTGTTGAGAATTGTGGGGAAGAAGTTTGTGATCCATTGCTTGATGGGCAGTAATGGCTGTTGTCATTCCATGTCAGTGTAGTAGCTCTTTAATGTCATCAATCCATATTCTTCTAGTGCGGCCTCTTGGTTTCACTTCAGATATTTTCATGTGTAGCACCTGTGTTGGTAGTTGTTCTGGCTGCATTCTTACAAAATGACCAAACAATTTGATCTTTTTTTTTCTCAGTGAATTTGTTGCATGGTGGTGTTCCTAATTCTAACTTTGTCTCGTATGGTTAGGTTGGCAGCTTTTCTCAGGCATCGAATTTTACAGGTGTTAATTTTACATAGGTTAGCCTTTGATAATGGTCAAGTCTGACGGTGGTAGCACAGTGTTGGTATAAACACTTGTTTCTTCAGTTCATTCATTTTCCATTGGAGCTTGTACTTAGTGATTCTGTTTTCACTTCTCCTCACTATGTGCCCAATAATATATCACCACATTACTTGTCGTATGACTGTTAACACCAGCGGCTGTCCAGATATTTCTCACATTTTTTAAACTCTCCATTCTTGACTTAATCCTGTTCAGTGTTTAACACAATTTCCTTAGACATATTTTTACCACACTTGTTTAATTACATGTTTAATTGCGTGACAGTATTATGGCTATGGAAATTACACCACTGACAAGGTAGTTCTTTAACTCTTTAAGGCCAATTAATTTTGACAGACTTAGCTCACTTTAATTTTCCTTTACAATGGCAGAGGAGGTGGTGTAAAAAAAAAAAAAAAGCAATGGAGAATATATTTCTAATGTAAAAGTATATATTTTTTTTAAAGAAAAATGAATGTAGATTTTGAATCTGATGATATGTTTTTGTTTCATACTGTTATAGTTAGGAGGAAGAAAATGAATTCAGCAGGTTTTATGTTTACAAAGACAGCATTTTACTAAAGAAATCTTCCCTTGCCATGGTTTTGCAGCCACAAGAGTAGTGAATTTCTGAGAATAACACTTTAAAGTTTGTTCAGTTTCCTAACAGATTTAAAGGTTGTTATGTGTGTCAGTGTTAGTTTATTACTCACTCACAGAATGCTGAACACATTTTCAAGCAGAAAATTGGACCTATGGTCCTATACACACAGAATAATGACTTTTTAGTTTTATACAGACTGTAGCTGCAATGATTTTAATGCAGCTTAGCCATTATATGAGTATTAAAAAGTTGTGCATCCTTTACAGGACATTGCAGAACCACCCCAGCATTTTTTGGCTATTGTGGTTTTTCTAGGCAAGTTTAAGTCCTGTAGTTTGCCATTGCTTTCTGGACGATCAGCTTCTCAATACCACTGTAGAAAACCAGCGCAAATCCCGCAGCTGGGATCAAACTCGGCACCCCAGCATTATGAAACACGTTTACAATGCCTAAGCCACAGACGCAGATGAGTGTAATTACTGTCTAAAACACTCCTTTTGATGCTAATGTGGGTGACTGTCATATCCTTCATAAATGAAATCCTGACTGCTTATCTGCTGCTGGTGTAAATTTACTGTCCTGATTACTTTCTGAAAAATTTAAATTTTTCATTATTAGAAAGCATCTTACTGAAATAATTTCAGAGCTTCAGCAACAGAAAGGGGCATTTTTCAGCCTTTGCTTGTGTTTGGAACATTGGTAACCATAGCGGCTTGAATATGAAATCAGAAAATGCGCTGTTTGAAAATCACGCTAGCAATGAATTCGATCAGTTTGCGCCCACATGTGTGCGAACATAGACTTTTCACAAAGAAAAATGTTAGAGTAACCTTCCCTGAATACTCTAGTGGTGGTTCAGAACATTAGAAACAGATACCGAGCTGTATGCTATCAATATGAACAGGACACAAGATCGACTCAGACAGTGTTGTTTGGGCAAATCAAAACTTCTCTATCAACATACACAGCATTGCTCAGGCCTCAAAGAGTTAAACTGACAATACAAAACAATGTGGAGTCGCTTAATTGCTCACCTGAAATGGCTCACTATTCACATGACACCATAATCAACAAGGCATTGCTTTCTCTTACATGCACATTAGAGTGTGTAGCTATGTTTCTAATTTCACCTGCACTTACAGGATTTGTCTACCACTGTCACTGGAATGTCAATGTTGAAACAGTGTCATTGACATTTGGAGGTATCTTTTGGGGAGGCTTTGGACTCTCATCACTTAGTATATATTTTTAACATAAATGAAAAGAGAGATTAAGAAATCTATTTTACAAGTCTTATGTCATTGCCCTAGCTCACATGCTGAAGTACTTAAGGTGATCAGAATGTTACAACAGCATTGTGGAGGTAAAGGCACAAGTTATGTGTTCCATTGTAACCTTTTGTCCTGTTCTTAGATGCAAATTTTAATCTGCATGTGTATATGAGCTTTTGTGTTTTGCTTGCATGTGCTGTCATTTCAGCTTCTCAGAATTGTACTAAAGTAGAGCATTTCGTGTTTATTTTTGTATTTGTAAAAAATGTGGAATCATTCAAACTTATTTTTTTTTATCAGCAGCGTGGTCGCTTTTTATGTTTTTACTGTCTGTTTTACTTCCTAATGCTTGTTTGAAGTTGAGGTTTTGGCTGCATGGTCAGACATTTCAGTGTTCACATGACAGGACAAAGCTAGGAATGTTTTACAATGGGTTTTTAATGTCATTGTCCCCTTAATGTTAGCTAATGAGATTGAATACCTAACTGTGCTAGAGTGGGGGGGGGGGGGGTCTGTACACAAGCTGTGTCTGTTTAAAAAAAAAAAATCCCTGTTCTGTTAGAATTACAAACTGTAGGCCGTAAGGAACATGTCATGGCAAAAGTGTTAGAAGTATGCCTACTCACAGAGGAGCCTTTTGGAAAGTGCCTAGAATACAAGGCTCTCATTTTTGAAACCTGGGTTTAATACCTTGGTAAAGTGATAGATTGTTTATTGTCAGAGGCAGAACATATTTGTTACCTGCACAGTTTCTGTGGTCATTGCACTAGCTATGCAACTTTAAATTTTATGTTGAAAAAATTATCCCCTGCCTTGTACAGCACCCTAAAAAGTGGTATAATAATGACTGTTTTACCTATCATTAAGTAAAGAGACCTATTATATCAGATACAGTCTGTCTAGTAGAAGCAAATCTTACACGGATGTATGCCTCGAAGTTGGACTCACCAACATCTCAGCTGGAGAGAGGCATAACTAGGTGTGATGCACTTTCCTCAGGTGAAGAAGATCATATGTTTTATTTGACCAGTTTTATTATTCAAGTATGTATGTGTGTGTGTGTGTTTTTTTTTTAAAACCACAATTGTATCCATAAAATAAAATAAAAACCCCACTACTAAGCTAGATTATATGTTTTCATCATTGAATGTGCAAAAGCTAACTTGTAGATGCTGCAGGTATAATCAGAAGGGGGTTGAGAATTTATGAGACACCCATGTGCTGGATCAAAGGTGATTTCTACCTTGACCCCATAGCAAGGGGTTCCATACTGACTTGATCTGGACACCCCCCCCCCCTTTTTTTTTTCCCTGCTTCCTTTCCCCCTCTCCAATTTGCAGGACATCAGGATGGAGCCTCTATAAGAGAGTGATGAAATGTTGCCTGGGGGGGGGGGGGGGGGGGGGGGATAGACGAAGAAGAGAAGGGCAAAGAAGAATCTGGAATGACATCAAGAATTGGGCAGGACTAACATATCATTCACTTATTCATCAAGCGAAAGACAGAGAAAGATTGCTGGTTCTGTATGCTAGTGCTTCCATTGATACATCTCCATGACCCTTAGGGGTCAAGGGCTTTGCTATTCACAAGGGAATGCATCCTGCTGCATGACAATTTGTATCACATATTTTTAGAATAGAATGTGCTTTGTTTTACAGCTAGGCTACAATATCTATGCCTTTCAGCCCAACAGATCTGATTTCAGCAGATCCTTTATTTGTCCCTTTTTACAACATGCTGGTTAAGGAATCAAGGGGCTGTGGGAGAATTTACCCCTTCCCACAATGAGGCTATGGAAAGCATATGAGTATGAAGACTTTCCTACATTCAGATATAACTAGTTATGGCACTTGGTTTCTTCATAAAGGTAGCATTGTTGTCAAGAGTAAATAATCCAGCAGGTTTGGGGATAAAACATTCAAGAACGCAGCAGAATCTAGCAGATATTTGTTTCTGTTGTCATTGAATTGAGTTTTTAGACAATGAAATGCCTAAAACTTGTGGAGGGAACATTACCAACCTAGCTCTGATTCTACTCAGCTTCCATGGGCTGAATGATGACCTGATTACATTCTAATGTGTCTTTGCAGGTGGGAAGTTATATACCAGATTCACATATTGAACTTGAAGAGGGGAAAGAGAGCTGTACAATACAGTGCCCATGAAGATTATGTTTTGGTACCAGGTCGGGAGGAAGATCTGTACACCAGCCTTGCTTTGATAGAAATCTTGTTTGAGAGCTGGAGTTCTTTTCTTCTTCAGCCCTCATCTCCCAATGGAACATGAGCCCTCAAACAACTCATGCCTAGTCATCCTATCCTTTGCTGTCGCAAGCAGCTTACCCCCATGTCTTCCACATCCTTTTTTCACTGCTCTGTGCCTTCTCCATGTGTTTTTTGGTCTGCCTTACTACTGTACCCTTGTGTGTTCCAGTGTAAAGACATTCTATTTTCCCACAAGTTCTCAGCATGTGTCATAACCTCCTTCTTATTCTTAGTGTTCAGCGGCTTTAAATTATTCAAACTGCCCCTCAGACAGATGCACTCTGACTTTAAAGGGAACACCTCAAATTGGTCACTTTTTATGATTTGCTTGTAAAAGAGGGGGGGGGGGCAGTGGGTCTTTAGCACCCCTCCCCCCTCCCTCCCCCTTTAAAACAGAAATGGAGCCCTGGAATCAACACAGGTATGTTCTATTTATTGTTAGCATCTTTTCTTTACCTCTTGATTCACTGGAATTTGTTGTTATAGGCTGAAATTACATGAACACCAATTTTTCAGACTAAACATCTAAGATGCATTTTCCAGAGGAACAGCCAACCAACCAACAACTTTTCTAACAACACCATGGTGGGCTTTTATCAGCCTCATAAATATGGATTATTCAACTCCATGCGTAGTAGTGAACTTGAGAGAGCAAGCTTCAGTTATTCATTCTTTAATCCTGAGGTGAAGAACTATGTTCTGTCTGTGCCAGTTCAGAGGTGTGTTGATCTATGTTTATATTATTCTCATAGCCTGAAAAGCTCTAATATTTTCAAATGGTAAATACAGATTTTTCCTTTCGGAACAAAATATCTTTGAACAGTGATTTTTTAAAATTCATAATATAAATAAGATGTGTAGATGCTTTATTGACTTGAAGATACATGTGTGGAACAGCAGTTGATACTCAAAGTGTATGTTAAAAAGTCAGGTCAAACGCTCACTCGAGTAAAAAAAGAGGAAACACATTTTGGTAATTTATAAGTAGACTACATGGTATAAAGGACAACAGTAAAACAGTACATAAGTTATTCACCATTTGCACTACTAATAGCTGGCAGACATCCAGTTTAGAAACCTAACATCATGAACCCGTATGATGCAAATTTGTGTTCTTGAAGTGAGGTCTACATGGAAAAGTGGTTACACCAGTTGCCTCATGCTCTGAAGGTCATGGGCTTGACTTCAGATTCAGTCAGTTTCTCCATGTGGGTTCTAGGGCCCAATTGTTTGCAAAAAAGGGGGGGGGGGGGGGGGGGGGGGGGGGGGCGTAGATCCACTTCCGCCGCTAACAAGCATTTTGAAAAGTTGACTTATTGGGGGTTTCCTTTGAAGTCAGGGTGATTGCCTGATAGATGAGGAACCAACAGTCTGCTGTCAAATAAGCTAGATGTGTAAAAATGTGCACTCTGAACCTCATTTCTGGAACAAAACAAGTCCAGAAGAGGATGAATATCCAGAACTTTCTACTGAAGTTGAAAGCCAGCAAACGTGAAAAAGATTCTGTCACTCAGAATTGTGCGTGCAAGTGTTTCACAGGGACCTAGGGGTCACAGTTTAAGTTGTAGAGTTCACACTTTGTGTGGCACTCACTGTAAGTTATGGCTAATTTGTGAAGAGAAACAAAACTATAAGAGATAAAACTCATCTCTAATGTGATCATTTTACTGGGACAGACTCAAAAGTTGCATGGTAATTGGCACAGTGTTGTGTTTCAGTGCCACAGACTGTCCCTGTTGAATGTGCAGCAACCTAAATACATTTTCTGTTTGAAATGTTTAATTCTTCTTCTTCTCTTCTTCTTCTGCCTTTCTATCCCCAAATGGAACATAGTCCCTCAACCAATTCACGCCAAGTAATTCTATCCTTTGCTATTGCATGGAGCTCTCCTCATGTCCTCCCCATCTTTCTGATTTCATTCTCCAGCTCTCTTCTCCATGTCTTTTTTGGCCTTCCTTTATTCCTATGCCCCTGTGGGTTCCAATGCAAAGACATTCTGGTTATGTTCTCTGTTCTCCTGTTTTCTCATTGTGTGTCCAATACAGCGCCAGCATCTTTTCCTCGCCTCTTGTTCCACTGAAGCCTGTTTAGTTCTCTCCCAAAGTTCTACATTAGTTATTCTATCATACCATTTAATTCCCTCTATTCTGCGCAGGCACCTGTTAATGAATGTCTGTAATTTATTAGTAATTGCTTTAGTTGTTCTTGTTTCCGCTCATACAATAGTACTGATTTGACATTAGAATTAAACAATTTTAGTTTAGTATTTCTTTTAAATTCTGTTGACCTCCACAAATTCCCTAGTGCTATGAATGCTCATCATGCCTTTTGTGTTCTTATCTATCAGTTGAATGAGAAGTAAAAAACATTTTAAGGATGTCTTGTATAATGTAATTGAAAGTTGGAATATCAATAATTGTGCTGTGTCCTGACAGTCAAAGATTGTAATATTCTGCCCAAATATGGTATACAATTTTTTGATTTTTTAAAGCCCCAAATGGCTGTCGCCGGGACCCTAAATATAACCTAATGGTTGAACAGGGTTAGTGGGACTTTCGCAGGGCGATTCTCATCGTGTGCGGTCCTGGTGGGGTTCAATGTCAGCCATACATGGCAGTCAAAGGTTATTGATTATGCTTTCACATTAAATTTGTCAGTTCTAAAAAGTGTTTTATGTGCGCTGAGCTGTTGTTCATGTGTGATTAACTATTGTCACTGTGTAGCAAGCAGTGTATTTTGTGGTTGAACTCATATAAACAAACCTGACCAGTTATTTTGATATGCAACATAGTACATGTTTTATGAAAGTTGTATATTTGCTAACTATATGAAACTAATGCACTGGTGATTTATTCATTGCGGTGATGATTAATTTCAGGCATCTACTGTAAATATTATGTGACCTAAAGAGTTAACAGAAATCCTATTTTCAGAGCATGAGAAGGACTATACTGCTGACAAATAGCAATGGTTGTGCAAAATTACTTGAATAAACCTACTTAGGATAGAGTGTAGTGCACTGTCTTCTGTTTTCTAGCACTTTCTCCCTCTGGCGTGTATGTAGCTGACATTGCCAGGATCAGATTGGTCAAATAATGCAGCTTTAAAACCATTCTAGGCCTGGGAGATGGAAGTGGTACTTATTTATTTAGTCCGTCCTCTTCCTCCTTGGGGTGTAGAAGTTTGCCAAAGAGGTTGGCAGACTTTTCTACCAGCAGTTTTCTTTTTGGCTTTGTTCCATTCCAGTCCTCTGTCAGTCAGGGACTGTCGGATGTTGTCTTCCCAGTAAACCCTGAGTCGCCCTGGTGGCCTGGTTCCCTAGTTCTGTCCCTTCCATGTCTGCCATGGTAGCCGATTCTCTCCCATTTTGCATACATGTCCAAATCGTGATAACTGTGACTGATCCGTTCAAGTTTGTAAGGTTTAAGTTTCAAGATCATGACACATTGTCTGGTTGTAAACTGTGTCCCTTCTTGTCATTTCTAGGGCCTGAAGTTGGCTTCTGTGAGCTGGTGTCTTTGAGATAGCAGTGATGATCGCCATTATACCATATCAGGAATGAAGAAAAGGATCTCCCCATGTGGGTTCCACATCCTCATTATGGGGGCAAAATTAATAGACTCATCCAACCCCCCCCCCCCTTTTTTTTTTTTTACTAGCATGTCATAAAAGGTGGGTATAGACTCATCCAACCCCCCCCCCCCCCTTTTTTTTTTTTTTACAAGCATGTCATAAAAGGTGAATAATTGTGAGTATTTCCTTCAAAGTCAGAGGTCGTCTGCCTGAGATGCGAGGAACTAACAGTTTGCATACAACAAATAAGCAAAGTCTATCAAATGGATGTGTGCACGCAACACTCAAGTTCTAGAACCAGATCAGAGTCCAGAAGTGGACAAACTACCAGAACTTTACAGTCAGTGAAGGCTAAGAAGAAGGAGAAGACCTGCAGTTACACTTCAGAGACAGTTGGCCCCAGTAATACTGAATCAATTATTATGGCCCTATATATAACAATAGGAGTTGCTGAGATGCACTGGCTAGCCTGCTTGCATGGTGGTCATGTGTTCAAACCTCTGTCAAGGCGGCTTTGTTAGACATTGTAACTGTGAAGAAAATAAAAAAAAAATAAAAAAATGTATGCCATACAGAGAGTATTGCACTCACAAACTAAAGGACAATCCATAAGCAAGCCCACACCATTTAGAGTGTGAGCCAAATGGCATAACCACTTTGGCATGTTTAAAGAAAAAAGGTTGGTTGCATTATCCTTTACAGGACATTACAGAACCAACCCCAATATTTTGTGGCTGTTGTGGTTTTTCTAGGCAAATTTTACGTCCAGTAGTTTGCCACTGCTTTCTTGAATGTTGGCTCTCAGTACCCTGTCGAAACCAATACAAGATAAACTGTTTACAGCTGGGATCGAACCCCCGCGCCCCAGCATTACGAAATGCTTTTGCAACACCTAAGCCAAAGACGCTGATGTAGACATCGATAATAAAAAGGAAAAAAGGTAAAGTGGGGAGATGTGAACCAGCATCATTGCATACGGTTATAAACCATAAGTGCTCTGCCACCAGTACGGACAGCTGATAAGAAACTGTCTGCCTGTGTCGCCGTCCGCATGCAACTCCGTAGCTACAGCGATGTTCCCCCATTTACGCGAGTGTTAACTCTGGTACCTAT
This sequence comes from Candidula unifasciata, assembly GCA_905116865.2. NCBI lineage: Eukaryota > Metazoa > Mollusca > Gastropoda > Stylommatophora > Geomitridae > Candidula > Candidula unifasciata. The sequence goes on along the minus strand of CAJHNH020003429.1, from coordinate 14,981 downwards.
TTCATAGAGGCTGGGTGAACCTCGGAAACCACCCGGTTTCGAACACAGGCCGTGAGCTGCAGTGAGTCGCATCTGGATTTGAAAGCGAGTCTCCTATCGACTGCGCTATCAGATTCGATATACACCAATGGAGATCACAAGATGTGGAGATGCATGACCACCCATTCGTTTCACCAAATCCATTCATGATGATGATAACAATAATCTGTCACATTGGCATGCACCGCATTCTCTCTTTCTTTCTGAGGCATACACACATGCCAGTCTACCCACCCACACTTGCACACACACACCCACACACACATTTTCTCTCTGCCTGCCACACTGTTGTTTGAGGTGCCTTTTCGTATTCATTTCTTTATTATTATTTTGCATATATTAGGTGTTGGTTTCTGTATGACTGGAGGGACCACCAGTCTCCGTCTCATGCTAGCTTTCATTGTCATAGAACGACACTGCATCTACGCACAATTGTTCTTCTTTTTTTAACTATCATGGTTTCAGTGTAGGAAAGAAACTATGATAGTAGTCTATGAAGAAAATGAGTGAATGTGTCCTTTATTTTGGGAGTGTGTTGTACCAGCTGTCATTTTGAATAGGGTTTTATGACAGTTTACTCTGGGTAAATGTTTATAAAATGACATACAATGGCACATTCTCTGCATATTTTATGATTGAACTTTTATGACATTTTATTTAAAAGTAAAATAATTTCGGAAATATTGCAGTTACGAGTTTTTATTTCTTTTGAAGCTGTAGCACTAGACATCACCCTCAAGCTGCCGATTGGTCTATAAAATATAGGTCAGTGCACCTGAATGCATGCTCCATTAAAAAAAAAAAAAACAACAACTTTGTAGCCCCAAGCTCAGGTAAAGATGAATGAATGTTTGCGCAGTCTCCTTGTAATCCATGCAGTGGGCTGTTTGTCATTTGTCTCACTACGTCCTTCCTTATTAGGTTCTGTCATAAAGTCTCAATCCTGTCTTCTGTATCATGTCTGTAAACTTGATTCTGTATCATGTATAGTCATCATGTCTCTCTACTTTGTTCTGTATCATGTATTGTCATCACATCTCTTTACTTCCTTCTGTATCATGTATTGTCATCACTTCTCTCTACTTCCTTTTGTATCATGTATTATCATCAGGTCTCTCTACTTCCTTCTGTATCATGTATTGTCATCACTTCTCTCTACTTCCTTCTATATCATGTAGTCATCACTGCTCTCTACTTCCTTGTGTATCATGTATTGTCATCACTGCTCTCTACTTCCTTCTGTATCATGTATTGTCATCACTGCTCTCTACTTCCTTCTGTATCATGTATTGTCATCACTTCTCTCTACTTCCTTGTGTATCATGTATTGTCATCACTGCTCTCTACTTCCTTCTGTATCATGTATTGTCATCACTTCTCTCTACTTCCTTTTGTATCATGTATTATCATCAGGTCTCTCTACTTCCTTCTGTATCATGTATTGTCATCACTTCTCTCTACTTCCTTCTATATCATGTAGTCATCACTGCTCTCTACTTCCTTCTGTATCATGTATTGTCATCACTGCTCTCTACTTCCTTCTGTATCATGTATTGTCATCACTGCTCTCTACTTCCTTCTGTATCATGTATTGTCATCACGTCTCTTTTCTTCCTACTGTATCATGTATTGTCATCACTTCTCTCTACTTCCTTCTGTATCGTGTATTGTCATCACGTCTCTTTTCTTCCTTCTGTATCATTTATTGTCATCACGGCTCTCAACTTCCTTCTGTATCATGTATTGTCATCATATCTGTCTACTTCCTTCTGTATCATGTATTGTCATCACAGCTCTCAACTTCCTTCTGTATCATGTATTGTCATCATATCTGTCTACTTCCTTCTGTATCATGTATTGTCATCATATCTGTCTACTTCCTTCTGTATCATGTATTGTCATCATATCTGTCTACTTCCTTCTGTATCGTGTATTGTCATCACTTCTCTCTACTTCCTTCTGTATCAAGTGTTGTCATCACATCGCTCTATTTTCTTGTGTATCATGTATTGTCATCACATCTCTTTACTTCCCTCTGTATCATTTATTGTCATCACTTCTCTCTACTTCCTTCTGTATCATGTATTGTCATCACGTCTCTCTACTTCCTTCTGTATCATGTATTGTCATTACATCGCTCTATTTTCTTGTGTATTAGTTCTCTTTGTGAATTAATTAATTTTAAGAGCTCTGCATTAGAATAACAAAAATCTATGTGAGTTAATTTCTCTCAAGAGCTTTTCACATGGGTAACAATTCTCTTTGTGAGGTAATGTCTTTCCAGAGCTTCTCCTAAGAATAACAGTTCTCTTGTTAAATTCTGTTTAAGAGCTTGACAAATGTTTGATTAATAATTTATGTCCCAGTGAAAAATAGAATATACTGTAATTAACCCATGTGTGGAGATTGTTTGGAAATCATTTCACATGTGCAGCGATGCGTAGTGATTATTTTGTTAGCATATTCCCCACTCAGTGAAAAATCCAAACTCATGAGGAGACTTATGCTGGAGGTGACCACCTGAGAGTCAGACGCCTATGAAAGGCAGGCAATTTGATGTTTTGAAAAGTTTCCTCACTCAGGTTACTCAAGTTACTGGGAGCTTGCTGATTGCTGTGAATCAGTTTTTTTCCCCTATGTATGTCAACTAAGACAAAATGAAAACTAGATGTTTATTTACATAATTTTTTTTTTAACGCAGACTTGAAGTTAGTTTGACGTTAGTCTCCCCAGGCCCCGCCCATATACACTCTAGCTTACTTCTAATTGGTAGTTCCCGAGCCGCATGGCCTTCACACAAGGTTACGGGGGGGTTTATTTCAGCCCTTTTAACACTCCGAAAACACGGAGACCCCCTAGAGAGTGCTGCAACCTATGTTACAGGCATTCTCTTTCTCTTTCTAACTTCATTCTCCAGCGCCCTTCTCCATGTGTTTTTTAGCCTTCCTTTATTCCTATGCCCATGTGGATTCCAATGGAAAGACATTCTAGTTATATTGTTCTTCGGTTTTCTCAATGTGTGTCCTATTCGACGCCAGCGTCTTTTCTTCACCTCTTGGTCCATTGAAGCTTGCTTCCTTCTATCCTAAAGCATTAGTGATTCCATCATACCATTTAATTCCCTCTGCGCAGGCACCAGTCAATGAATGTTTGTAGTTTATTAGTAATTGCCATAGTTGTTCTCCATGTTTCCGCCCCATACAACATCACTAGTGTATTACCGAACCATTGTTGACAAGAATTTAATATGCCGAAAAATGTAAATGCCGCTGTGTAATTGTAATCATTTTACGGCATCAAACATGATTACTGTATTTACCAGCAGGTAAATTTATTCTAATTGCTAGCTGCTGGCTACTGAATGCGCTACAGTGGAAGGCTCTGTCGTTGAACTAAAACATAAAAGATCGCTTCTCGGTCTTTTGGTTAAGATCAAAGTAACCTTGTGCTTGGTCTGGTCAGAAGGGCTGGGATTGGTCCCCAACACATGGGTGTAACCAAAAACGGCAAGAGCCATATCAAAAAGAAAACTCTCTGCCGGGCGGTTTTTCCATGCAGGAGACCGATCGGGCATTAAGTTTTAAAACAGGGGAAACTGCATGATCAGTGAAAGGAGGAAGGGCAACATTCACATTCTTGGAATTTCCTAACACAGGTGGGAAGAGAGAAAAAAAAAGGGGGGGGGGGGCAAGGTCATTTGAAGTGCGAGACGGGAAACCTTCATTTATTCTGGGAAAGGCAAAGGTGGAGACAACGCGGAACTGGTCTCCCAAAGTCTCTTCAGCTCTGCTCGGTTACAACCCAGTCAACGATCGCATTCTGACTGTTAGACTAAAAAAAAAAAAAAATAGAAACATCTCTATTATGAGCGCCAACATCTGTATATATAGAGAAAAAACATTTCAAGTTTTACAATTTACAAAACCAATTAGTCAAAGTAAAGAGCTCAGGTGCAGACGGACGGGAAAGAAAAAAAAAAAAAGATATGCCAGGTTAACACAGCACAGGAGAGAGAAATGAGGGTGGCGAGAAATTAATTGAATTATGCAAAGAAAACAGTCTTGTCATCACAAATAGCCCCCCCCCCCCCCCCCCCGACAACACCAGGGAGGCGGTTTACATGGACATCACTACGCGGAAATAATATAAACCAAATTGACTACATCATACGCAACAGAGATGGAAGACATGCATAAAAGCTGCAAAAACACTACTCATAGTTGATTATTATACAGATCATACATGCTTGTGGTGAATCTCAAGTTAAAACTAAAAAGTTCTTAAAGGGCCACATCCAATTCGTTTTGATTTAACTCTCACACCACCAGAGTTTGTTGTAGACGTGAAAAGTAAATATGAGATACTGATGGCAGTTCAGGACCAAAAAAAAAATGTCACCTAATGAACTAGCCACACACGCAAGAGACATAATCATTACAAGAGCGCACAATATGATACTTAGGAACGTATATAAGAAACAGGAATCATCATCATCAGGTGCCTTGCCGACTGGCGTGGGTGATAATGCCTCTCCACAATCTCCTGCAGCATGTGTCAGTTTGCCATGCAACAAGACTGTCAAGAATCTTCTCTCGTTGTATTACTCTATACCTCCTTCCACAGATCTTTCCAGTGGTCTCATAATCTATTTTCCCTCTTCTCATAACATGGCGGAAAAATAATGACAGTCTCCTTCTGATGTCTGTGGTAAGTTGTCTTCGGGCTCCCGCCTCTTTCAAAATCTCCTGGTTGCTCTTTTTGGCTGCCTAAGGTATTCTAAGCATTTTTCTGTAAAAGGACATCACTAAGGCCTCAAGAAATTGTATTGCCTGCCTACCGATTGTCCAGGATTCATAGCAATATGTTAAAACTGGATGTATGTAGCAAGCAAGAATTCTTTTTTCCAACTCTCAATGACAAAGATATATTGCATAAGATGTTCTTCATTTTATAAAATGCAGTTTTTGCCTGTCCTATTCTGTTTCTTATCTCAGTCATGCATCTTCCATCTGATGTTATCCATGTGCCCAGATACTTAAATTTCTGTACTTGTCCCAAAATAACACTATCGACTTTTATTACACATTTAGGAATAATACGTTTCTTTGATACCACTATTACTTCTGTCCTCCCATCATTCAAACTGAGGCTCATTCTTCCACTTTCTAACACCACACTATCATTTCTTTCTGACTTGTTGCCATCAAGACTGTGTCATCAGCATAATGTAAATTGTTTATATCGTGCCCATCAACCAGAATTCCGGGCATATCAATTAAAGATCTCATTATACATTCACTGTATATTGAAAACAAATCAGGCGACAGTACACATCATTGTCATACGCCCCTCTTTATGCTTTGAAATGTACCTAAACAGTTGTTAATTCTTATAGCTGTTGTTTGCTGCCAGTACATATTCTTTATTATTCGTAGATCTCTTTCATCAATGTTTAATTTTTCTAACAGTTTGAGTACTTCTTCATGCTTCACACAGTCAAATGTTTTTGTAGTCTATGAAGCATAAGTACAAATCAGTCTTTACTTCTATAGCTCTTTCCGACAATGTTCTCAGGATGCATATGCCATTGTTTGTACCTTTTCCTTCTACAAATCCACATTGTTCATCGCTAATTTCTGGTTTAATTTTGTTTCTTATTCTTCTCATAATTATTCTCAGTAAAATCTTAGTCATAGACTCATAAGACATATTGTGCGATGGTCTTCACATTTTAAAGTGCCTGGTTTCTTTGGCAGAGCTATAAATATGGATTTTAAAAGGTCTCTTGGAATATACCCACTATTATAAATATCATTTAAAAGTTAAGTTTTTATTTTAATAAAGAACACGAAAAAAGGTAAATTTATGGGACGTGACGACATACCAGCAGAGTTAATTCAGGCTGGAGGAGCATCCAGCGTTTTTCTATAGCATGCACTATTTGTGAAAATATGGAAAAGCGTGAACAAGATCAGTTTATGCAACAATTATAGCTTTAATTAGTCAGGCCTGCAAAATCCTTCTGCAGATCATCTTGAGGGGAATCTTGAATAAACTGGAATATGAATTACAAGAAGCACAAGCGAGTTTTGGACGGAGCAGAGGGACTAGAGACCATATTTCCAATATAAGAATTACCATAGAGAAGTGTACAGAATACAAGATAGATGTTCAGACTTGTTTCATAGACTATAGCAAGGCATTTGGCTGTGTGCAACACCATCAAGTGTGGCATATAATGAGAGGCATGGGATTTCCAAGACATGTGGTGCACTTAATCTAATCTCTTTACCATAAACAACAAACAGCAATAGCTGGTGAAACGTCAGAGGGGTTTGAAGTGCAGAAAGGAGAGAGACAAGGCTGCATTATTTTTTCGTCCCTTTTTAACATATATGCTGAAAATGTTATGAGAAACGGAATTAGCATGAGGCATATGAGAGCTTTGATCCACTAAAAATTGGAGTTAATGTCGTGAAATGATAGTCATTACACATCGGTCTGTAAGGCTGATAACCTGTCTTACCTGTAATCTGCACAAAATTCAAACTTGGACTCGCCCAGAAATATATAGTCCCTTATATCTATATATATAGGCCTGTATTGGACAACATTACTATGTCTGCCTTTTCTGGTTACTTTAACTAAACTCCACTTTTAAATGTAGTAAGTAGTGGGGGTGTCCAGCCAAGTGTGCCTAGAAATATTGTATTTATATACTGATATATTTTGTAGTGCCAATACTTGAGTTGCCCTACTCCAGAGATAAGTTGATCGTATATTGGCCACGGGGAATCCCTTAGACCAATACGAGCCAAACGACTCAACAAAATTATCTCTGAGTGCTGCTGGTTCTGAAGGAGAAATCCTTACATTAGGCACGCGACAGGAGTGATATGTGACAGAACAACATAACACCAAAAATCTGGGGACTCGTCCGGGATTGTTTTGTACACTGTTCAATCTTTAAATTTGCTGGTGATCTTGGCCAGGAGTTGTTCAGTGTTTGTTTTTTGTTAACACAGTTGTGACCATTCTGGGTCAGTTCTTAGAGTATACTCCTAGGAGTGATTTGTAATCATTGTGGTGTTTTGTGGTGTCTAAGTACATTGGGTTAGGTACAACCTTGGTGGGTGGTGATAATTTAATCTATTGTTGATTATATTTACATTGTTGGTGACAATATATTTTGTTGTGGACTGTTAGATTGACAAGACAGCATGTCACAGTCAAAAATTTCCATACAGGAATTGAAGGACATGGCTGTCCAGATGGGATTGGAGGGTAAAGAAATGACCGAGTGGATTAAAACCACGGAACGTGAGATGAGGATGGAAGCCCGTGAGGCAGAGAGACTCCGAATAGAATCTGAGAGAGTGCAAGAAACCGAACGACTCAGGATTGAATCTGAGAGGATTCAAGAAACTGAGCGTCTCCGAATTGAGTCTGAGAGGGAGTCAGAAAGAATGAAGTTGGAACAGGAGGTGAGGTTAAGAGAATTGGAACTTCAGGCACAGAGAGAGGGTAATAGACCCAGATCTCCAACACCTGAGATTGATGGTGCATCAACGCACAGTAGCTCAGCTCAAGCGATGAACTTTCCTATGCCAGTCTTCGACCCGAAGGCTGAAAATATTGAACAGTACCTAGACCGATTTGGTAAATTGGCATCTTTGTACAACTTGGAAAGGAATATGTACACGCTGAAGTTGGCTCAAGGTTTGAGGGGTGAGGCATACGAGATTTATCAACGGATGCCCACCGGTACTGAGACTGATTATGATGCATTGTGTCAGGCTTTACTGAAACGTTTCGAACTTAATGCTGCGACATACAGACAGAAGTTCAGAAAATGAGAGAAAGATGACAGGGGAGAACTATCCTCAGTTCGCCAGTCGCCTTCAGGGATATTTGACAAGGTGGAGGGAAATGTCTGGATACTCCTCTTCTTTTGAAGATTTACAGGAGATGATCCTAACGGAACAACTCCGAGAGACATTACCTCGACCTATGCAAACCTTCCTGACGGAGAATGGTGCTGACAGACTGAGTGAGATGTTGATGTATGCTGAGAGGTATGAGATGGCACATAAAGAAGTGTGTATAGGTGGGAAACCAAAGGCCCAGGGCCAAGGGAAAAAATAATGGTAATGGTCATAAAACCCATCCAAATGAATCCCCTAAAAAGAATTCATCCCAAGCACAACCCCAGAACCCCTCAAAAGTTCAGGGAACACAATATAGACAACCCTTTAATGGCCCTAAAAAGCCTTACTGCCATATTTGTAAAAATAATAACCACTGGACTAAGGAATGTAAATCCAAACAGTCAGGGAATTTACAAGTATCAGCTTTGTTGTCTACTGTAGTACCTTCTACCCAGGAACAATTGTACAATGGTTCCAATAGGCCTCCTGTGGTAGAGAGGGTTTGGGCTAATGGATATTCTCTAAATTGTCTGTATGATAGTGGTTTGTCATATGGCTGTGTGGTGAGGCCAGAGTTTGTAAAACCTGATCAGTATACTGGCAGATTCATAGAGCTCCAATGTGCCACATTGGATGCTAAACCTTTAAACTTGCCTATTGCTAAGATTAAGGTCCGTTCAAAGTATGTCTCGGGGGTAATTGAGGCTGCAGTGCTCGAACACTGTACCTTTGATTTAATTCTTGGCGCTACTTATGTATTTTTAGCAGAGCCGAAGAAACCTTCAGAGCATCTTGCTGCGGTGACCACCCGAACACAACATAAAAGTGCTTTAGAGGATTCTCCTCATGTAAATCCTCTTCCTGAGGAAATTAAGGTGGCCCAAAGTAGTGACCCAACCCTTAAGGCATGTTTTAAAAAGTTAACTGCAAGTCACAATCCTCCTTTGAAGAAAGAATTTTTCATGAAAGGTAAGTTGCTTTACAGATGGGCAAGTGACAAGTATACAGAGCACAGTCAGCTTGTAGTACCCAAAACACATAGACAGCAGATTCTCCAGATGGGGCACACTATAGCCTATAGTGCCCATATGGGAATACATGCAACGACACAACGCATTGCCTGCCATTACTTTTGGCCAGGTATGTCAGCAGATATCATGCGTTATGTCAAATCCTGTCCGGAGTGCCAGAAGGTAGCTCCCAAAGGCAGGAATGCACCAGTCGGACTGGGGGAAACCCCTGTCACCTCCACACCTTTTGAAAGGGTGGCGGTCGATTTGGTTGGACCACTTCCTCTCACAAAGAAGAAGAATGCTTACATATTGACCTTGGTCGACTGTTGTTCAGGGTATCCGGAGGCTGTTGCACTTCGGAGGATTGACAGTAAGACGGTGGCAGAGGCATTGATGAGCATTTTCACCAGAGTGGGATTCCCTTCGCAGATACTGACAGACAATGGATCTCAGTTTAAAGGGAAACTAATGGAGGAAGTGTTTCAGATAATCAAGTCTCAACACATTTGCACCAGTCCATACCGACCCCAAGCGAACGGCCAGAATGAGCGGTTCAATGGAACGTTGGTATCGCTTCTGAGAAGATTAACACAGGAAAAGCCAGAGAGGTGGGACGAGTATCTGTCTGCAGCACTATTCGCCTACCGGGAAGTACCCAATGCCTCTACTGGATTTCCACCTGCGACCTTGGTGTTCGGAAGACCCATTTCTGGACCCTTGGCCATTCTCAGGAAGACATGGACAGACGAAGGGGCAGATGATTCCTTGAAAACCATATCACAGTATGTGCAGGAACTCAAGGGAAGGTTAAAGCTAGGGTGGGACCTGGCCAAAGAGAACTTGATTCGTGCACGTAAGAGGTACGCTGCACATTTCAACCGGAAGACGAAGGAGCGATGTCTTGAGGTTGGAGATAGGGTGCTTTTGCTGCTACCATCAGGGAAGTCTAAGTTAGAGTTAGCTTGGGGAGGCCCTTATACAGTGGTAGAGAAGATATCCAGGATCCATTATAAGATCAACATTAAAGGTAAGTCAAAGGTCTATCACATTAATCTCCTCCGGAAATACAACGAGAGAGAGGTAAGTGACACACCGACCCTCTTGACACTTTCTGTAGCTATGGAGGTGGAAGGTGGAGAAACCACAGCTGTGGAATATCCTCTTCATCCCAGGGAGACTTATAAAGATGTAGAGGTTAACCCAACTCTCTCTGTCTCTCAGAAACAAGCTATAGGACCACTCTTGTCAGAGTGTAACTCTGTCCTGAGAGTTAAGCCAGGGCAAACTTCATTATTGGAGTATAATACGACATTGGTTCCTGTTGAGCCTTTCAGTCAATGGCCTGTGCAAGCTCCTCTTTTTAAAGAGGAATGGAGTAAACCTCCAGACCGTCAGGAGGACCAGAAGGTGAAGAATTTTCAATTCACACCAGGGTTCCTTCCTGTGTTTGTTGGAGCACATAGTGACGAGGGGAGGATTATCCTTCCGAACCTCGCGAAGGATCAGACGGGAGGGATTATATCCCACATGCCTCGACGACCTTCCTGTGTGACTACTGATGTAGGAGACACACCGGTATATTTCCTGAATATGACAGGAGTACCAGAATGGTGTGTAGGTTTATTCAGCCAACCCGATCGGGGGGTTCGGTCTGAACCTACATCTTTGCATGTACCTGGCAGGGATCAGTGATACATGGATGGAGTCATCAGTCTTAGGTCTTCAGGGCCATCGACTGATTCTATATAGATTCCTTGTTCAGTAGTATTGTATAGTGGTCATAGGTTTCTCTATTTTCACATGAATTGTCATTATTGTATATATTTCATCTGTCTCTGAGAGGTTGGTTTGGTCAACCCTTTGATTCAGAGCAGATTTCTTGAGCCGCCATCCCTTGTCTGATAATTCACAGACTGAAGGTGATGAGCAAGCTGAAAGTAGTGAGTCCATAGATGTGTAAATGGCTGATCATTTTTCATTCGCGTAGTACGCTCTTCCCTTTGGGGGGGGGGGGGGGGGTACTGTCGTGAAATGATAGTCATTACACATCGGTCTGTAAGGCTGATAACCTGTCTTACCTGTAATCTGCACAAAATTCAAACTTGGACTCGCCCAGAAATATATAGTCCCTTATATCTATATATATAGGCCTGTATTGGACAACATTATTATGTCTGCCTTTTCTGGTTACTTTAACTAAACTCCACTTTTAAATGTATATCTCTTGGGGATATATTTAGGGAGTTAATTGAGGTTTCTTGGAAACCGATTTACTCCTTGCCCCAGTATACAAGGAACTTCTTTTGTACCAACGCCTGAAATGTCTAACTGACGCCATTCTCCTTGCCAGCTTCTCAAGCCTCCAGATGTGTTAATCTGTGCCTGTATACTGTCAATTTTCAAGGCAATCTGGAAATGTTTCAGTTTTTACATATGCTTGGGATGTATATTTTCTGAAGAGCTGGCAGAAGATTCACAGTCTCAACAACATCCACCCACCAATCCAACCACCAGAACCAACTTGTTACCCACCAGCTAACACACCTGTGAAGGTTCCTGACATCTCCAAAAATGGGGGAGATTGTGCCTCAAACAGCTACCAGTGCCAGAGTAATGTGGCTCTAAGACATTGTGTGTCCTTACTGGCGATATAGACATGCTAGATACCAGTACAGTTGCTGTACAGTGAAGTACTCTTGCTACTTGATCCAGTGGAGCAGAATTCCCAGAGTCAAAGACAGTCAAATCATCCGGAGCTGAGGGAGGCATCATAGACAGAGATAAGAGAAGATAAGTCTAATGCTTCGCATGATGTTGTGCTCCTCACAGCTTCCTGTGTCCAATGATGACATATAGTCACCTCCAGGACCGGCTGTCTGCATAGCTTCCTTAGAATCTAGACATTATTGCTGAGATTCTTTCACTGATAGCTGGAATTCACTTCAATTGTTTTTGTACAGATAGTATACTAAATACATGCATTCATTTTCATGGCTGACTTAGGTTTCTCTATGTCACCTTCTTAAGTGTTTAGCAGTTGTATGTGTATGTATCTTCATTATATGTGTTAACATGGTTATGATAATGAACTATCATAACCTGGGGGCTTTCTGTAGTAAGTAGTGGGGGTGTCCAGCCAAGTGTGCCTAGAAATATTGTATTTATATACTGATATATTTTGTAGTGCCAATACTTGAGTTGCCCTACTCCAGAGATAAGTTGATCGTATATTGGCCACGGGGAATCCCTTAGACCAATACGAGCCAAACGACTCAACAAAATTATCTCTGAGTGCTGCTGGTTCTGAAGGAGAAATCCTTACATTAGGCACGCGACAGGAGTGATATGTGACAGTTAATCCTATCCCAAAACTGAGAAATGCAGACGAAATATTTCTCCTTGCCAATAATGTACACGGTTTAGACTAATTCTGGCCTCCAAAACGCACAACGAAGACAAAACGCACAACGAAGACAAAACGCACAACGAAGACAAAACGCACAACGAAGAAGTTACTTTAGTGAACAACAGTAGAGACTGCTCGAGAGAAGCCAGAAGATAACTTACATTAGCAATGCAGAGATTAAACAGCATGATGAGCCTATGCAAAGCACCTGTAAATTAGTTGAACTGAACATTTTAAGATAATACATTTTTCCTGTGGCAAACTTTACGGTCAAGGATACCAACCTTGCTATCTCTGTCTTTCAATCCACCCGGTTCACCTCTTCCTCCAGGTACCACATCTTCACCTTAGATGTTACCTCCCTCTATGCCTCGATTCCACACTCTGATGGGCTCCAGGCTTTGCGGTTCTTTCTAGATCAGAGAGTCATCCTGCTATAGCCACTTACATCTTGATAAGTCTGGCGAAATTAGTGCTCACTCTAAACTCTTAGGAGTTTAATTGCCATTACTTAAACCAGATCAGCGGCGTCACTATGGGCACCAAGATGGGGCCTAGTTATGCCTGCGTCTTCATGGGCCACCCCGAGCATCAGATTTGTCATGCTTATACCTCTAGGTTCCTTGAGCTCTACAAGAGGTATATCGATGATTGCATCGGTGTCACTGATATGTCCCTGCCTGAAATGCAAAACTTTATTCTTTTTTCTCCAACTTCAATCCGTTGCAATTTCAGCATCTCACCTTCGTCGGTACATTTTATAGATCTCACTGTCACCGTGGACTGTATGGCCTCAGCACCTCGGTATATATACTATAAGCCTACTAATTCCCACGCCTTTCTCTTTGCATGACGGCCCCTGGCATAACCCCGGGTATATATTTTCCAGACCCCACGTGCCTCGCTAGACTATTGTCTAGACATCGACCTGGCTGCTACGAGATACGAAGATAAGTGATATGGTTTTTCTGTGTAGTATTGTCTATTCTATGTACATGCTAAAGAAGGCTCCATAGCCGCAACGTTCACGTTTTGTTTGTGTTTGTTATATGGCGAAGCTGGCTGATATACTTTTCGTTCGGTTTAATATATTTCCTAGACTCTTACCCAGTCACCGAAAAAAAGGGGGGGGGGGGAAATAAAAGTTTGGAGCCGTTGAATTAAAATGCTACAGAAAAATTCTCAGAATGTCATCGATCACGAAGAGGAAAAACATCAACATTCTTCACGAGCAAGGAGAACTGTCTCATAAACAGCGTCCTGTCTCAAAAGTTGAAGTATTTTAGTCACATTAAACGTCACGGTGGCTTGGAAAAGACCGTAATTGAGAGTGCAGTCTGTGGAAGGCGAGGCAGGGGTCGACCACTGCAAAGATGGATACAGGAGGTAGTCGAAGAAGAAAACCGAAAGATAACATCAGAGAAACTTTACAACAGCGGGATGTGTCAATGGTCGATGCGGCAAGAAGCAAAAACTTATATCTCCCTTGATACCCATGTGGTCACAATTTGTTGTGAAGGCATGGTTAAATCCACTTAGAACTGTATATCTGAAAGTTTTCGCGACGAAATGTTAAAGGGGTTTACCTGGTGCTCCGAAGGTTGTGGCGCAAGACAATGGAAAAATAAAGACAAGTTATTGAGCGAGTTTATATTGTTAGTTGCATATCCTTTACATGATATTGCAGAACCAACTTAGCATTGTTGGCTCTTTTTCAGGGGCAGATTTTACCCTCAATAGTTTGACACTGCCACTAAACGGTCGGTTCTCAATGCCAGTGTTGAAATCATCACAAGGCAGTCTGCTGGCAAATCACTCGCAGCTGGGATCTAATCCGGCACAATGGAGGTACGAAGCGCGTGTGCAGGGCCAAAGCCACATACACCGATTGGCATTGTGTAGGGATATATAAACATGATGCAGTGGTAGCGCAATTGCTAGTCATCTGCATGTCGGTCCTAAAGTTTTTGATTCAAATCCGCAACGATGCAGGTTAAAAAAAAAATAACCTGACTTTGGCTTCCAGTTCGACTCAGCATAAAATAAGTGAAAGGAAATGTAATAGAATGTAAAGGTGATTAACAGGACATTGCTCGTGTCACTTATCGAGTGCTGATGAGTTTAATTATAAATTGAGAGTTCTAGCACTATATAAACACTGGCGTAGAAAACCCCCGGTGACACAAAGTGCCACCATTGGGATGAGGATCATCCGTGGAGAGGTCCCAGAAACCTCTTTCAAACCGTTAAGGGCCACAGTGTGGTCCAGCTACATTCAGTCACCCTCTCCAGGCAAAAAGCCTGGGTGGGGGCTTCAAATAACAAAAATTGCATCCCACAAGGGGACGACCTAGGATAAGGTGTAAAATGATCAAAGTTAAGTAAATAGACACCAATCATGTAAGCCCTTTGGCGTGTCACCGGGACATTAACTACTGACTGGGTAATTGTGTCACAATACCAGTCGTCAATAGTCTGTGATGCATAATAATAACTGTGTCAGGCCTGTACGGTAAAACATTGCATTATAAAATATGAATGGCTCATTATGATGGCTACGAACGACATGTCGGCCCGTTATTAAACCCAAGATTC
>CAJHNH020003428.1:0-69391 GCA_905116865.2 Candidula unifasciata | reverse complement strand
TTTGTATGTCTAGAAAAAAAAACAATCAAAAATAAAAAAAGTAAAAATCAAGTTAACAGTATGGGACATAACTTACTATTGGTAAATCATGATCTAGACTCTAGCTGGCAACAAAGGCAGGACAATACCAAACTCGTGATCTGACGGCGGCAGCAAAAGCAGGACAGGTGATCTGAAATAAATAGGAAACACAAAATGTAGTCCTAAGTACAGAGGGACAGAATAAAATCATACCCTAAACAGTTTTAAGTCTTTAGTGAACCTTATTTAGATCTAGCTGTGGTCTGTGACCCGTGAAGGGTGCTTGAGAGCTAAGGTTATCTACCAAAGTAATTAGTAAGGGGGAAAAAAACATTAAATAACATTTTTACAGGTCTTTACTGGAATGAGTCGGCTCTGTGGCTAAGTCGATTACGAACGCTTCGTAATGCCGGGATGTCAGGTTCGCTCCCAGCTGCGGGCCACGCGCCTTGTGTTGGTTTCGACAGTGGTATCAAGAAAGCCGACCGTTCAGAGAGAAACGGCAAACTACTGGATGTAAATTTGCCTAGAGAAAACCACACATCAGACATAGGTTGGTTCTGCCACGTCCTGTAAGGGATACGCAGCTAACTTACTGGGATGAAAGTTACCCCAAACAAAATAATGGTACATCGCCTTGCTTTGATTTGAAATTCCCCCATCTGAAAGGCCCGGATACACACAGACTTTGTCATACTCGTTCAATTTACCTCTCTTTTAAAATAAATTAAACTAATAAAACCCTGTTCCGTAAAGTCTCTCAAGGACTAGAGCGTTTTTGAGCGAGATTTATCAAGGGCGATAATTGTAGTCCCAAATACTAAGGGAAAAGAACTCTTCTTTTTACTATTAAACGAGTTTTTTCTATATATTTTTACTACCAACCGCGGTGTTGTTATTATTGTTGAAAATAATGTAATAAACGGATCTGCTAATTTCTAATATGTAAATATTATTTGTCTGTAAAATTTTAATTTAATTAAAGCACTCTGTCAAAAAAGCCTAGTCTGGGTTAAATTCTTAAATTGCTTAATATACCAAATTGACGATAAGCCGTAACGGCCGTGCTTTTCTCAGTCAGTCTGTTTTCTTTCACACATTGTTTCTCTGCTTGTGAAACGAATGAAAAATAAGCCGGCCTTAAATGGGGCCTAATGTCTGAACGCGGTTTCTGGGACCTCTCCGCGGCGATCCTCATCCGCATGGTGGCACTTTGTGTCATCGGGTGTTTATCGCTTGTGTGATGTCCTGGTGGGGTAGAAACCGGCTGTTTATTTCTGAATGAAATAGCAGGGAACCAACAGTCTGCCTTTTACTGTGAAATAACTACACACACACACATAGTTAGACCTACCCAAAATTCAACACTTACCAGCTGTAAAAGATTTTCTCCTCACAAGAAATTGCTTTCAGAGTTGTTTATTTCAGGGCTCTCGAGTTTGCAGCCTCCGGCGATTTTTGACTGATAAAAAAAAAATACTGACAATCACAGGTTTTATAACAGACGCCGGATTGATACGATGATTAATACTCTGCTGACCTAGGATTATTTGTACGCTTTGTTTTAAGGAGTTCGAGTTTTGAGCCTTGTTCGAAAAAGGTTTTTCCTCAAGCTTAAGCAGGAAGTCTCCACTATAACCTTCATTATCTGGCATTAGTCAACCTTGACCGTACACAACAATAGTACTGACTTGTTTTGGGGCGTTTATAAAATAGTGCATCTAGCCCTATGTGCCCAACTTGTTTTTGGCGTCTATAAAATAATGCATCTAGCCATATGTGCCCAACTTCTTCTTCTTCGTGTTCACCAGCTGTACACTCTGGTGGAAAGTTCTGGTTGTTCGTCCACTTCTGAACAGCAGTCCTGTTCCAGAACCTGAGTGTTGCATGTGCATCAGTTTTACAGACCTGCTTCATTTGAATGCAGACTGTTGGTTCCTTGCCTCTAATCAAAAGAAGTTCCCCAATAAGTCGACTCTTACGACATGCTTTGGGGATATCAGTAGGTCTATTCTGGTTTTCCCCACAAGGGAGCCCCGGAACCCACACGGGGAGCCCCAGTGGTTATAAAAAGGCGATAAAAAACCTTAGGTCTAAACGCAGCTATGCCCAAGGCGCCTTTAGCGTCGCCTATATGATGATGTTGTTTTTGTTGATGATGAAAAAAACACGCCTCCATCGCCCTTAAACACGCACCTTCTACTATAAACACGCACCAGTTCACATCATTGTCTGGCATTAGCCAACCATGACCATAGGTTGTTTATCAGGTAATACCGGACATCGCGTCGTGAACAATTCATTTGGACTAGCGATCTAACTATTTTTGGCTCCGTAAGAAGCGGACGGAGAACTGTTTGTTAAGGATTAAGGTAGAGACCGGAAACAAATCGTTATGAATAATACCGGACATGGCTACGTGGACAATTGCTGAAAAGATATTCCCTCTAGCAAACGGAAACTCTAACAACAACGGGTAGTGTTTGTATTTCAAAGAAGGGGAGCTATATTGGAACCGGGACCCCACTAACAGAAGAAGACAGAGGGGCCCAACATAAACAAGCGAAAAAAGGCCTGTTTGTTAAGGATTAAGGTAGAGATCCGGTTTCGTATATCACGATATGAAGGGCGGATCTCCCCTAAAGTCGTAGGTGCTTGGGGTTAAAGAGAAGAAAAGGGGCCTCACAACAATGATAAAAAAGTGTGGTTATAGAGGAGAACAGGCGTCAAAAAAATAATAAAGAGGCGGTTATAGAGGAGAAAAAGACCACAAAAAAGGATAATAATATGTTCATAGTAATAACTAAAGGGGGCGTCATCTCATAATCACTATATGGACTAGAGGGGGGCGTCATCCCATATATCACTCTATGTGAACTGGCTTAATAGAAGAAAGAGACCGACACTACATCACTTTGTGGAGTGCCCCCACACACCCCACTGCTGTTTTCCAATACCCCCAAAGCTCCCCCGAGGTGTTCCAGACCAAAATATATTTTTGCAACATTTTGGAAAAGACATTCATCTTTTTAAAAAAAATACTTGGCAAAAACCTGGTGTAAAAAATTACTTCTGGGAAGAAAAATATGACTTCTCAGGGCAAAATTCTAGAGAAAATTTTCGCCATTTTGGTACAGATATCACCCAACAAGGTTTTATTTTTAAAGAAACAAACAGTGACGCCACTGACAACTTGCAAAACATTTCGCCATCTTAGGACAAATATCACCCAACAAGGTTTTATTTTTAAAGTAACAAACAGTGACGCCACTGACAACTTGCAAAACATTTCGCCATCTTGGGACAAAATGTATCACAAAAAATTGACCCTTTGAACTTCCGGGGCCAGGCAGCCAGTGTCCAGTGGCCACCCAGTGGCCAGTGGCCACCCAGTGGCCAGTGGCCACTCAGTGGCCACCCAGTGGCCAGTGTCTATCCGGTGGCCACCCGGCGCTCCAGTGGCCACCCGGTGGCCACCCGGTGGCCACCCGGTGGCCGGTGGCCAGGCTAAGGAATTCGCATGGAGCCACCCACTACTAAGACAGCCTAGCATATGCAACCTGAACGTCTAGCATGAGAATGCAGTTGGAGGTGGTAACAACAGCTTTCTAGTGGCAAGAGAACAAGATGCATACACAGGTCGTAATTGTAAGACTCTAAAAGCATGCTAAGAAAGGTGAAGACAGGGGTAGAGGTGCTTTGAGCAGACTGGCAAGTATCACTGCAAAGGTGACGAGTAGTAAGCTGTGAGTCTGATTAGATCTACACACCGGGTCATGCGGGCGTGAAGGGAAGTGAGCGAGCGGACCAACTGGCAAGCACTGCACTAATGATTGCGGGAAAAAGCATGGACAGAGCAGACATCGTCAACGCTGTACGAACTGGGCTAGTGAAGAATGAGGAATCCCTGACACTAACACGATTGCGTGACAAGGGAGTTAAGCATGGTGATGCACGTCTTTGCCGTCTTTGAGGCCGAGAAAGGAGACATGATAACCAGCTTCTCATGGGGACAATAAGTAGAAGTACTTTGGAGTGGCTGCTGTTTCGGAGAACTGAGCACGCATGGGTGTGCCTAATGTGCTGTGACATCAATTGTGATAACAAAACATAAAATAACATCTTGTAGGGAGTCGGCAGTCTGAAACCCAAGTTCAAGGTGTTTCCTTCGTGCCAAAGAACTGCATGGCTATTGTGTGAATAGTCGTTAACGAAGGCAGGCAGGTCGTTGCAGGGGCGACGCCTGCTGGTGGATGTAAGTCCCTTCCCCAGATAATTAGGAGGGTACTGCTGGGGTGACCTTTTATTAACCCTCATATAATGATTCAGGTCAAAATGGACGCTAGGCAGGATCACCTATTGTTTTTTTTTTTAGCCGTGGCAAATTTTCTTTTTTTCTGCCAGAAGGTGGCCGTTGCATTTTTGCTCCATTTGTAGACTGGAAGGATATAGTCTCGTCGCCCAGCTTCTGAGTTGAGTGCATGGCGTGACACTGTGAGCTACGTGTGTTTTTCGTTGGCACAGGAGCGGAGCAACTATAGGTGACCCGTTTGCTATGAAGCTGAAACTAGGATTACCAGATGTGAGTCTCATGTCTACTATTAGCGTTATAATATTTTCGCCTGGAAAGACGGAAATATGCCAAACATGAATATCTAAGTGTATTTATGTTCTCCTCATTTGAATATATTAGACATTGTTGTTTTTAACCTGATACATACGAACACCCTTCACTGTAGAATAAAAAAAAAATTAAAATAATTGTGTTATTATGTAATTAGATTACCTGTGTTTGTGTCTATCTCTTTATCATCATCTTGGTGATAAATTACTTACTTGAAATGCTTACCCTTTCACAGTTGTAGGTGATAATATTTGACCGCATACAGAATAAATAGATTTAGGTTATTCCCCTAGAAGTAATTGTGCGAATATCATGGACCTGCTGACTACTACAAATAGACTCCAAGTACTGCAAGAAGAGTTATATGTTGAGTAGTGGTAGACACAAAACACCTAGATAGCATTATGGATCACAAGCCTAAAAAAGGAGTGTCTTTAATAGTGCCAGCTGAAAAAATAATTAGACAGGTTTGCAAAGCTAAAAATATTAGGTGAAGAAAGGAATGGGCAGAAAGTCAGAACACAACAATCACGTGTTATAATCTGAATTACATGAGGCAGAAAGTGCAGGAACTCGCTAGTGAAGGCTGTAGACTCAGATATTCAAGAACTGATTCATGACAATTAAGAAAAAGTCGACGGAGTTAATATGAATTCATTGCAGAAGCAATTAAATACAACTGAGTGCAGCAAAGACTGGTGTATAATAAAACCACATCCAGTTTCAGAATAGGTCGAGGTGAGCCGCATTTCAGGAATTAGCATCACAGTACTACATACAAATCCCATAGGAGTTATGTCACAATCTTCACTAGCCATTGAAAATGATCTAACTCTGATGGTTCAAGTTGCAGTCTAAATGTATGTCCACCTCTCCTTTCCTCTGAGTGTTGAGTGTCAAAATACCAAAAGGAAAGCACTGTCACAACTACGATGCAGAAGTTCAAGATCAAGACGACAGCATAGACTCTTTTAAATCACAGGTATATTTGACAATGGAGTTTAATCCTGACAGAAGCAAAAGCGGTACCTCAGGCACTCCAGTATGAAAAATTACCAGCTGTAGGTGCACTAATCTCTGAACAAAGCAGCCAGTATGAAGTATATATGCAGGTGATACCGTCTCACTGTGGAGTTCCCGGAAATAAAAGAGCTGATCAACTAGCTCAGGAAGGTGCAACTGAAGAACAACTGGGCGTTCTAGTCTCTTATCAACAAATGAAGAGAATAATCAAATAAACTAGAAAGCCACCAAAACTGGCACGAGACGATCACCATATCATGGACAGACAAGAGCAATTCAACTTATACGCCTTAGAAAAGGGCGTAATCGACTTCGCAACCACATGTACACCCGATTTAGGATTCGTGACTCAACCATGTGCTCATGTGGATTGGTACCTGAGACAGCAGATCATGTCATCCAAGACTCCCAAATTCAAGATTTCCAGTTAAAACTTCTGGCCAAGAAAAACGTACATAATAGTCAACATTACAGGTATATTTTTGATAACAATTAATTGTTTTCTAATTAAGAAGACGTCCCTGTTATAAGACTTATTTGACACACCCATTTCTTTACTATAGATTTGCGTTTTCCAGCACTGTTGTTTTGATCTCGTGTTATTTTTTTTTCGCCAGATATTTTCTTTTTAAATCACGTCTGTAACTGATAAAAACATAATGACTTTATATTTAAATGATGATACCCGAGGGCAGCGGATCTGTCTACACGCTGTGTAATTAATATGTGCTGCGTATGTTTACGGCTGACGTACGGCGTGGCCGCAACCGCGACATCGATACGTACTGTCCGCCGATTGCAAACAAGGCATTCCAGGATATTCGTCTTCACCACGGAGATCGTGCGATTAAGATCCTTCTCGTTAGCTCCTCCGGCATTAAACAATTATGTACATGCGCCTAGGTGATAACGTACTGAGACGTGTATGGTTTCAAACGTTCTACTTTAGAGTACACTAGGGACAGGCTATCCTTGTCAGAAAAAATATTGAGACACAGAAAGTTAACATGTCCAAAAGGCAGGATACTGTCACCAGCTACAGGATCTCATGATACATACAGCCAGGCGATTCATGCTTGTAAATGTGTGCGCGTGCAACGCTACATTAGACACTGAGAAAAAAAAAAAGGGGGGGGGGGGGAGGACTTCAGGAAATCAGAGCAGCTGAAAGGATTTTTTTTTGAGCGCCTCAGTGCCAAAAGCCATTTATGGGGCAACAACTTCACAAGCGAAACAACTTAGAAGATGACATTGCAGCAGCTTGGGCCTAGTCTACCTCCGTGATGGCAGAACAACAAGGAAGGCTCAGCGACCAGTGGATGAAGACAATGTGTTTGATTTGGCCTCGGTGTCTTCTGCCCTCACTCTGTGCTGCAGTTGGTGTGTCATTGGTGACCATGCCAGAGACATCTAACCCTGTGTCATTTTAATTAAAAAGGAGTGTCGGTATTCAACACAGAAGAGACCCAAACGCTTTCAAGCACACCTGGAAAACAGACGACACCAGGTACAACATGGAAAAGCCCCCCCCCCCCCCCCCCCAAAAAAAAAAAAAAAAAACAACATGCTGGATTGAAAAAAAAGAGGGAGCTGCAACAATCACTGTAGTCAGCCTAGACATATTAAAGGCGTGCTTTGTAGCCCCTTCAATAAGCAAAGAAATCTACAGACTCTTCTCCAGATCTACTAGATAACTTCAAGCAGGTTATGCAGACTGCAACTACATCCCTGAAGACTTTTGCTTAAGAAACCAAAATCAAAAAATTGAAAATGTTCTGTGTGTAAAAAAAAAAGTAATGCCCAGACAATCAAAATTTTGGTTCATTCAGGGTACACTACAGATGTTATAGATGTCTAAGTATAATAAACTTTCGCAGTGAAGACCAAACATGGAACAGGTCAGATGAGAACAACAGGACAGCGTTGCTGGACAGATACATCAAGCTGACGAGCCCGCAAGACACCTCCACACAGTTGACCACCCTGAACATACTTACAGCGACATATGCTGATACCTACACTGAAGATGACTTAATAGTTATCGGTGTTGAAATAATAAAGAAACATCATCAGCCCATCTCACAAAGCCCTTCCTGACGCTAATAACTTTCGATTTGAAGACACTGACAAGCTGCCACAAACATGCAAGGATAATCATGGATAATAACAGCATCCGAAACAGAAGTGTTCTTGAAAGCTGGCTTCATGGCTATTTAATTCTACTGGCCAAACCTGGCTTAGATGTTCCGTCCAGAAGAAGTGAGTGTTATGCAAAACGACGCTAGGACACGTCTTGGAAAAAATAAGGACCAGAAGGTTGGCAAGCCAATTTGAAACCCACACTTTGCTGCACCTTACACTCGGAGGCTAACATTGCAGTCTTTGCGCAAGACGCATTGATAGGTTTTCAAGCCGGTGACGAAACATCGGTCGCCTAAGACCTGGAAGGTGCTTACAACAAAGTTATGTTCGACCCATTGATATGCAAATGAAAGAGCTCGACACTACATCATGCTTTGTTTGATTAATAGGTGCTGCACTGTTCCAAAGGAAAGTTATGCTCCCATGTGATGTTTATACTAGGGCTGTACCGAATGTTCGCTTCGTATTCGCTTTGGGGCCGAATAGTGGACCTATTAACTATTCGGTATTCGGCCGAATACGAATAGTAGTTACCTTACACCCGCTTCTGCATACACGGCCTTAATGCTGACAAAATGCAACGACTGGTTTTGTTGAAAGCTAATGCAGCTTTCATGCATTAACTAAGCTGTCAGTGACAATTTCCAAGTTAAGTTACTTATTATAATACTTAAGATTCTTCCATTCCTAGTTATTAGTTACCAAAGACTGACTTAAGGATGCAAAACATAAAATGTTTTTAAATGTTTACGATTCTGTACGAATACTAACGTATTGGAAAGAATCTAAACTCCGGCCTTATCAAAGCCGATAATGTGAAAATCAAACGAACGGAAACATATAAGTATTTGGGTGCAAACTTCAAATGCTAAAAATGCTGAGAGACAAATACAATCTAGAATACAAACTAGAAATAAGTATACTAGGTACTTCAACATCTGCTTAATTGTCTGTCTCGCATAACCAAGATCAAAATATATAAAACGTTGATAAGGCCAGTCGTGTTATATGGCTCTGAAACTTGAAGCAGAAATTAAAAATACGAGGCCTTATTACAAGTTTTCCAAAAGAGTCTGCAGCAGTAAACCTCAAGGGCTCAAGAAGATGACTAATCTGTGCTACTTTATGTAAAGTAAAAGTTCAGCGAACATTTGACAATATGAATGTGTGTGTGTGTGTGTGTGTGTGTGTGTGTGTGTGTGTGTGTGTGTGTGTTTGTGTGGATATATTTCATACACTATTCACTATTCGTATTCGTATTCGGCCGAATAGTTGGTCCCGTTATTCGCATTCAGCCGAATAGTTGGTCCCGTTATTCGTATTTTACCGAACCTTGAAAATCACTATTCGGTACAGCCCTAGTTTATACTTCTCAGCCAATAATAGTCATTTCAGGCTTGCCTCAAGGCTCGCTTTTGTCACCAGCCCAGGCCTACCTCAAGGCTCTCTCCTGTCTCCAGTCTAGGCCTGCCTCAATGCTCCCGTTTGTCCCAAGCCGATGCCTACCTCAATATATATATATTATTACTAATATTCCTGTCTCTATCCTATTGTCATCATCTTGTTGATATAATAATGAATTAGATTGCTAGCGCTTTCAAAGTTCAGCTAATGATATTTGACCGCATATGGAATGAACAGATAGAAATGTTTTCCCCAGAAATAATTGTGCAAAAGATCCTGGACCTGCTGACTACCACACACAGGCTCAAAGTACTGCAAGAAGCTTTATATGTTGAATACCGGCAGATATCAAACACCTCCCACAGGAAACCATAGTTAGCGCTAGCGATCACGTGCTCAAAAGAGAAATGCCTTGAATGGTACGAGCTGAAGATTTAATTAGACATGTGTTCATAGTTGACATTTTTGTGGGTTGAGAAATGAATTGGTTGGAAAGGCAAAGCCACAAACATACTTGTGATAGTTCGAATTATTTGGAGCTAAAAGTGCAGGGTCTGGGAAGTGGGCGCTGTAGAATCAGAAATTCAACAGTTGATTCCTAACAAATACATAATTGTCGAGGGAGTGCACATGAATTCATTGCAGAAGTGATTAGATGTCCATTATTGCCGAAAAGCCTATAATAACACCGAAGTTCAGAATGGGTAGAGTTGTGGTGAATTTTAAGAACCAGCGTCAAAGCGCTCACAAAATGCTCATAAGCACTCCGCCCCTACCTTCAGCAATTCTTGTTATGATGTGCTGGATAATGCAGTGAAAGAAGTTCTACATACTTGGCGATTTTAATACTCACATGGGATCGGATTCAAACTCACGGCCAGTTTGCCTTGGATAATATACTGTTGATCACATGAATTAAAATAGACAAAGACTATTGGAATTCTGCACTAGAAGTGACCTGTGCATCACACACTTGTTTTTCTAAACAAAAGACCGCCATAGGATGCAACTGAAACATCCAAGATCTGACCACTGGCACTAGCTAAAACTTATTCTCCCAAGGAGCAGCAATTGAAGTATATATATCTAAGTCGTAGCTACCACAATACTAACTGTGATACTACCTATTTGTAAGTTGCTACGAAACATCAAATTAAACCAAAGATAATTTGTTCCTCCAAAAAGAAATATATTCCTTGCTTAAATATTTCTAAATCTAAAGATCATGAACATTGTTTTGAGTTCCAACAACAGATTGAAGATGCTTTCACTGATATCCAGGATTAAAACAGGGTTCAATTTAAGGGGGGAAAATAGCTGCATCAGTGTATTGGATTAGAGAACATAGAAGTAAGAAGTGGTTTGAAGCAAATAGCCAGACACTTCAACACTTATTTCACAGCAAAATAATACTCTTCAGAAATATGGCAACATCAAAGAACACCCTTGGTGAATTGTGAGAAGCTAGAAATCATTTGCGAACGGTTGCTAGACAGTGTACCAAACAAACACTACTGGGTACAGTTATGTGACCACATTTAAAATGCTAGAAGTATTGGGAATATTAGCGACATGTATGAGGGGCTATAGTCCAAACTAGACCAAATGTGCACTATAACAGAGTTTAAATGGGAAGATTATTAACGACAGGAAGAAGAAGCTAGATAGATGGATCTGGAGCTATTTTCGGCTGATACTAAATTAAAAAAAGGTGCTCTTCTTGCCAGAAAGACGCTACCAAACCTTCACTATCTTAACACATTTCCAACATTGTTAGAATTTAGTAATGCTATTGATGAACGTTTCGCTTGAAAGCCCAGCCCCCCACCCCCTCTCACCAAGCAGAGAGGGAATTCATATTGAGATCATCAGAGGTAAGAAAGACATTAAAACTCCCATGCATTTGTCAGCGAATAACACTCTGCTTGCGAAAGAGTCAGGCTCTGTCAAAGACTGAGTCATCTTAACAAGGGTAATAAGAGTGACTACAGTAACTACAGGAGAATAACACTGCTGTGTACTGTTGGAAAAGTACTTGCGAGAATTGTTCCGTGAAGACTCCAGATCTTGCGAGAACAGATTTACCCAGAGTCCCCGTGTCGCTTTCGTTGGAACATGTCTACCACTAATAAAAAGTTTTTAATACGGGAAAATGGGAAAATGCCATGAACAAAATCGAACACGGTATATTCCTCATTTGATTTGGTTTGTCAAAAAGACCTGTTCACCACACTGAAGAAAACAGGTGTTCACTTACCCCACTGAGCATTACTAAGTGGTATCACACAGGTTTGAAAGGTAAAATCAGCTTTGATGGCGAAACATATGAAGAGTTTGTAATCAACAATTGAGTGAACCAGTGATGTGTAATAGTTTCTACCCTCTTTGGGATATACTTTTCACTCATTTTGACAAATAACTTTTGAGAACAGGACAGCAGCCTTTAAAATGCTTGTAGGATGAAAGACAAAACCAGGATAAGAAAGGTGCTTATCATAGCGCTGATGTTTGCAGATGAAGCAGCAATTACAACCCATTCAGAGGTTACGCTGCAATGTTTAGTATCTGCATTTGTTGATGCCTGCTGTGAATTTAACTAACAATCAACAAAAACAAGACAAAAATTATGGTGCAATGTGTTAATGGTAGACATGCAGTCTGCATTGACGTTGAAGAGCTGGAGACAGTTGAACATTTTATCTCATGGAATCCACAGTGAATGACAAACTATCGCTTGACCCCCCCCCCCCCCCCCCCCCCACCCCCTCAAAAAAAAGTAATATAAGGATAGGTAGGACAGCAACAAAAATGAGCAGAAATAGAAAAGGAGTCTCGGGACCAGAAAGCTCACGATTGGAACAAAAACTCTTCTCTGTCAGGCTTGTGTTATCAGCACTCTACCTTATAGCATTAAAACTGAGTCAACTTATTCGCGCAGGAGATATGGCTAAACAGTTTTCGCCTACGATTCCTGAGAATTATACATGATATTAGGTGACAGGACAAGGTCACGAAAACTGAGATATTGGAAAGGCAAGGTATTGAAACATTCTTCTTAATGCTTAGTCTATGAAGGTTTAGATGGCTGCGTCCCTTCTGGAGAATGGAGGATGGCTGAGTCCTTAAGGACTTCCTCTGTGGTGAGCTAAAAAAAATAAATAAAAGGAATCGAGGTCATCCTCTACTACGTTATACAAAGTGGCAATCATTAATGTGTAAATGTATTTATGGTGTCCTTATTGGAATGGATGAAACATTGTTGTTTATAACCTGATACATACCTTCCTCTGAAGAAAAAACAAATTAAAGAAATTGCATAATTATGTAATTAAATTACTAGTGTGTGTGTGTATGTGTTGTCTTTCTCCTTATCATCATCTTGGTGTTAAATTTTTTGACTTTGAATGCTCACCCTTTCAAAGGTGCAGGTTTGATTTCAGACCGAATACAGAATAAAGAGATGCATGTAATACCACCAGAAGTAATTATGCGAAATATCATGGACCTGCTGACTAATTCAATTAGGCTCAAGGTGCTGCAGGGAGAAATGTATGTTGAGTCGCGGTGCACACGAAACATCTAGACAGCGCTATGGTTCACATGCTTAAAAGAGGAATGTCTTAAATATTGCCAGCTAAAGACATGCTTAGGCCGTTTGCATAGCTGAAGATATTATGTGAGGAAACTAATTAGCCAGGAAAATACGTATTATAGTTCGAATTACTTGGGGCAGAAAGTACAGGAACTCGCTAGTTAATGCTGTAGACTCAGAAATTTAAGAACTGATTTGTGACAATTACTAAACAGTCAAAGGAGTGCGCAAGAATTCACAAAAAAAGTAATTATAAGACAGTGCTGCAAAACCTTGTGTACAATAAAACAACATCCAGTTTTAGAATATGTCGAGTTGAGCTGAATTTCAAGAACCGGCATCACAGTACATCATAATTGTTTTCATAAGAATTCTGTCCCAATCTTCAGTAGCCAGTAAAGAGGATCTAACTCAGATAGCACAAGTTGCAGTCTAAATGTATGTCCGTCTCTTCTGTGCTCTAAGTGTGGTGTGTCGGCCTGATCCTTTGTCTACTTTATGTTGCACAATTGTATTGAGATCGTAATAATAGAACTGTCCGTCCGGACTGTTCGCTCGCTT
This sequence comes from Candidula unifasciata, assembly GCA_905116865.2. Classification (NCBI taxonomy): domain Eukaryota; kingdom Metazoa; phylum Mollusca; class Gastropoda; order Stylommatophora; family Geomitridae; genus Candidula; species Candidula unifasciata. The sequence goes on along the minus strand of CAJHNH020003428.1, from coordinate 56,024 downwards.
TTAATGTGTCATGAAAACATGTGGCTTGTCATTCAAACATTATTCAATGGTTAGTGCAGACCCATCCAACAAGTCTGCTTTTTCGTTTTCCAAGAACTTGCATACGCGGGAAAAGTATATATATATATATATATATATATATATATATATATATATATATATATATATATATATATATATATATATAAGAGATCAGTAAACGATGCGTGCCAATAAGCACAGAGCAGATCTTCTCCACCTTTCTCAGCATGTTTTGTGAGTCACTTGCAATCACATCATGTGTTTGCGGGCAGCGGATAAGCATGTCCCACCCAGTCGTCTCCTAGCAAGATAATAATACTAGGGATCTAGCCAAAATACCAAGAGAAAGCTCTGTCACAACTACGATGCAGAAGTTTAAGCCACAAACACAGCAGCATAGACACTTCTGAATCACGGGTATATTTTACAACATTTATCTTCTTGACAGATGCAAAAAAAGCAGTTCTTCAGGCATTCCAGTCTGGAAAATTACCAACTATACGTGCACTGCTCTCTGAACTAAGCATCTCGTATAAGGTATTTTTGCAGCGAATAACGTCTCACTGTGGAATTCCCTGAAAGAAACAGGAAAACAAGCGCGAACCAAAAGAACGATATTCGGGTCGACTAAGTTAGCTCAAAAGCATGTCCGCATTCTTTGCAGGTGTTGAACAATGATGCCCTACGCTTGGCAAACTATTATACAGCGCTGATATCATTGCCTAGCAGGAAACACCCCTGGGAGATAACGTACTGAGACTTGCATGGTTTTAAACGTTCCACATCAGAGAACACTAGGGACAGGCTATCCTTTTCAGAGAAAATATTGAGACACACAAAGTCACCAGATGGCAAGATATTGTCTCTAGCTATATGATCTCGTGATACATGTAGCCAGGCCATTCATACTTGTGAAAGTTCATGCATGCAACGCTACATTAGACAATGAGAAATAACAGTGTCTTCAAGAAATCGCAAACGCTAATTATTTTTTTTTTTAAAGACCTCAGTGTCAAAACCATTTATGGGGCAACATCTTCACAAGGGAAAAACTTGTCATGGCAGCTTGGGCCTAGTCTACCTCCGTGGTGGCAGAACAACAAGGATGGCCCAGCGACCAGAGGATGAGGACAGTGTGCTTCATTTGGCATTGGTGTCTTCTGTCCTCACTCTGTGCTGTAGTTGGTGTGTCCCTGGTGACCATGACAGAGACAACTAACCCTGTGTCATTTTAATTTTAAATGGTGTCATTACTCAACACAGAACAAACTCAAACGCTATCAAGCACACCTGAGAATAGACGACATCAGGAACAATATGCGGAAAGCAAAAAAAAAAAAAAAAAAAAAAAAAAAAAAAAAAAAAAAACTGCTGGATATAAAGAGGGAACTGCAACAACCACTGAGGTAGAACGAGTGAGTAGAGTCATCTTAGGCACTTATAAGGCGAACAGTCTAGCCCTTTCAAAAAGCACAAATGTACTGTCTCTTCTTCAAGTCTACGAGAGAACCTCAAGCAGGTTATGCAGACTGCAATTGCATACCTCAAAACTATTGCTAAAGAAACCAAAATCATAAAATTGGAAATTGTTCTTGTGTCAAAAAAGTATGCACAGACAATCACCTTGCAAAATTCTGGTTCATTCATAGATACACAACAGGTGGTATAGACGTCGAAGCATAACATTTTTTTTGCAGTGAAGACCAAACATGGAACAGGTAACATGAGAACAAAAAGGAAAGCGTTGCTGGACAGATAATCAAGCAGACCAGCACACAAGGTTGACCACACTGAACCTGCTCACAGCAACACATGAGCTGATACCGACATTGAAGATGACTTAATAGCTACAGGGGCGCAAAAAAAAAAAAACATCATCAGAACATTTCACAAAACCCATTCTGGAGTTAATTGCTTTCGATGTGTAGACACTGACAAGCTGCCACTAACATGCAAGGATAATCTTGGATAACAGCAGCATCCGAAAAAAAAACTGTTCTTGAAAGATGGCTTCATGGCTATTTAATTCCACTTGCGAAACCTGTACATAGGAAGTGAGAATTAAGCAGAAACACGGTAGGACAGGTCTTGGAAAAGATAATGGCCAGAAGCTTGGCAAGCCAATTTGAAACCCAAAACTTTCTACACCTCTCAAATGGTGGCTAAAGACAGTTTGCGGCGATCTGGCAGTCTTTGTGCAAGACAAATCAACAGGTTTTCAAGCTGGCGACGAAAAATGTGGGGCTGCCATAGACGTTGAAGATGCTTACAACAAAGTTCTATTCGACCCATTCATATGCCAGCTAAAGGAGCTCGACACTATACCATGCTTTTTATATGAATAGGTGCTTTACTGTTCCAAAGGAAAGTGATTCTTTGATGTGGTGTTTATACTTCTTAGCCATTATTAGTCAAATTAGGCTTGCCTAAGGTTCTTATGTGTCACCAGCCCAGACATGCCTCAAGGCACTCTCCTGTATCCAGTCTGGGCCTACCTCCAGGCTCTTATGTAAACATTGAAGTAACATTATCACTATCATTGAATCGTCTGATACATTGTTATAGGTGTTTTCTCTTCCTATTTTGCATTTAAATCTCATAAATCAGTATGTCCCTTTCTGAGCTTCTGCTATTTTCTCAAAAAGATTATATAAATCTTCTTTTATACAATCTTCTATATCTTCAGTGGGTGCATGCATAATAATCATCGAGATATTTTTCCCTTTTTCTTGTATTCGTAACATAATAATCCTATCACCAACAGCTTCCAAGTTTATAATACTTTCCTACGACTTTTTCTTGTTTCAATTGAGAGCAGTGTTTCTTCCATACACTATGATTATTCAGTTTTCCTCCATGAAACCCTCTTCTTGAGATCTTATTTCTTAAAAGATGTTATATCCATTAAGTTTTCTTATAACTCACGGGTCAATTCTTCAGTTTCTCCAGCTCTATAAAGGGATCGTACATTCCATGCTCTATTTCTCCGTCAATTAATGTTTCAGTTTCGTTGTCTATTTAATTGCACTAAAATTAGGGCTTGGATATCTGCTTGGTCACGAAATGGAGTTTCACGAAGGTGGGAGTGTCAGATGGGTTCATTAGAGATAATAATTATAGTCGGCAATGGTATCCTCTATAGTGAATTAGAACGGAAAGACGATATCAAGGCCGACCTCTACAACGATATAAATGTGTGCAAGCAGTTCATTAATGATACAAGTACTGAGGTGGACTCGTAGAAACAAAATTCAATAAGCAGTCTTGTGTAGAGGGGACACGTCGAAAAGAAAATGAGAATGAAGGAAGAAATGAATGCAGAAAGAATGAGAGCTCAGCGTCTGAGAGGAAACAGACTAAACACAACTGTTGACAACGGCGGTCCTGAAATCTCATGCTATCATTGTTGAGAAGACTTTTCTTAACGCGGGCGGGCCTTACTAGTCACACTCGCTATCGACATGAACTGTGACACCCATGCCTCTCATAGCGCAGTATAACACAATCGTCTGGAATATGGACAGGTGTCAATCAATCAATCATTTATTTGGACAATGTAAGCAGGGTCTGGCAAGTGGGCGCTGTAGAATCAGACATTCAGAAGTTGATTCCTAACAAATACTAAACAGGCGACGATTCGCACATGCATTAACTGTATAAGTGATTAAATGTTCAATAATGCTAACAAGCCTATAGGAATAAACTCACTGGGGGAGCAAGTACAGCAAGGATCTACCAGTCATCAGTAGAAGTTATCCTCGTCGAGAAACGTTTCGGCCCACGATCTCCTAGACGTTTTCAGAGGTGGGCCCACCTGAGTTCATGAAGCTCAGGGCTGGTACTCTGCTGCACGAGATAACCGGATGGTGTTTTCTTTCGGATAGGGACAAGACGACTTGGTGGTTTGCAGAAGGTACTGTGAGATAAGAAATCGCCGCGGTAGCTTAATTAGAGCAGTCAGCATACCTGGACGACCGAGCGACAATTTTACGATTGGTTTACCGGACACATGTTGGACTTTTGTTAGCAGGTGGCAGAGGATCACTGGCAGACTATTCGGACACGATGGACTTTCAAAGGGTGAGAAACCCTTTTCCACTAGAAACCCGGACCAGCTCACCGAGGCCCGTCCCCTTCGTTGTTTCGTTGCGTCCAAAGCCAGCTCGAGGCCCTTTCGGCTGTCTCGCCCAGTTTTTTAAGTGTTCGTTTCCGTTCATTACCGCGCAATCCTAGTTCTTTAACCACATTGTAGAGCGAAGTGGAAACGAGGCCTCTCGCTCCAACTTCGACGGCAAAGACCCGTACTGTGTACGCCTCGTTTCTCCTCAGACCGGCTGCTAAATCACTGTACTTCTCGAGCTTGTACAGGTGATTTTCGTCCATATGCGACTCATACGGGACGGTCAGCTCAATCAGGATGAGCTGCCGTTTTTCCGCAGAGTGGAGAACTATGTCAGGTCGCAGACCGGTCTTCCCGATTAACTCAGGGTACTTTTTATGGCCCGGCAGATCAACCGCCAGTAACCAGTCCCTCGCAGAGTCTAGCACAGATGGAGCGAATGCGACTCGGTTGACCTTACCTTTTTGAATCTGACCAGCCTTGAGGAAACGAATGGGGACGATGGTAGAACTGGCTCTGGCGTTAGCCCTCATTCTCGCCTGGTCAACAACGGCAGCTAACTCTTTTAGCACCTTGTTGTGTCGCCAGGTATATCGGCCTTGGCCTAGGGCTTTCCTGCACGCGGACAGGACATGTTCTAGCGTCTGCTTCGCTTGACACAGCGGGCAAGTCGTATCGTTGGTCGCAGACCATTTAACCATGTTAACACCGGACGGTAATACATCGTACGCCAAACGAACGATAAAGCTCAGTCGCAGCGGGGTCTCGCCAGATATCACCCCATGTGAGTATTCTTGGCAATGCGCTCTCCAGGCTGACCCAATGGCCCTGCTGCGACTGCTTGGCTGCTTTCTGGAAACAAACCTCGTTTTCGTTGTCCCTGACCTGTTGTATCACCATGTCTCGGTGTTCTTTGGCTGAGGCCTTTGACCACCAATTAACCTTCCCGTGCCCTAGGCCTCGACGGTCGGTTTGAGTGTATCCTATTATCTCTCTCAATTTTAATGCATTCTGAGCAGATTCTATCGCATCTAGGACTCTCCACTTCTGACCAGTCTTGAGAGCGGGTTGGACAGCGATGACATTTGGGTCTGAAGACTCGCGCAAGAGCATGGCGAGTCTTACTTTGCCAACTTTGAACTCTTCGGTTATTGATTTGAACGGGAGTACCAGCTTAGCCTGCTTGCAATACAGAGCCACGTCGGTCAGACAAGGCGGTGCACCAATCCACTTTCTCAAGGCTGTGTTGATTTTCCTCTCCATGGCTTCTACTGCAGTCATCGTCACCTCGTAGACTAACAGTGGCCATATGAGCTTCGAAATCAACATGAATTGGAGAAACCATACCTTGAATTTCCCGATCAGCCTGCAACGCTCGATCGCGAGCAGGCCTGTAGCCAGTGACTCGCGTATTCGCCGGACCTCCGCTCAATCAGATAACTTCGAATCGTAAACGCGACCAATGCTCTTCACCGGTTCATCCAGAACCGTGGGCATCTTATTCCTTGCCACCGTAAAACTGGTTGCCGCCACTCGACCCTTAGGGATAGACAGACTCCTCGACTTCTGCGGTTTGAACTGCATACCGCTCCATTGGACCACCGCGTCCAATCTTTTCAGGATCGTGCGGGCAGACTCCTAGCTGCCCGTTATAATAGTCGTGTCATCCATAAAGGCACGTAGTGGCGGCATCCAGTGATCCCCTATATGAAGGCCCTGTCCGTAGCCGGCCGCCCCGTCTAACATGATCTGCATGGCCATGACAAACAGTATTGGTGAGATCGTACAGCCCATAGCTTTCCCAATCTGCAGCTCAGCCTATAACAACACCGAGGTTCAAAATGGGTCAAGTTGAGCTGAATTTTAAGAACTGGCATCATAGCGCTCCCAAAATGCCTAAAAGCTTTGCTCCCCAATCTTCAGCAGCCAGCGAGGTTTATCTAACTCCACGGTACAAGTAGCAGTCTGAATGTATGTCTGTCTCGGCTTTTTCTCTGATTGTTGAGTGATGGCCAGATCCTTTGATCACTCTATTTTTCACAGTCATCTTCAGATCGTAGTAATCGAATTGCCCCTCCGCACTGTTTGTTCTCTCTCATAAGGCTATGAAAACATTTGGCTTGTTTTGCATCGATTTATCACCGGTTGGTGCAGACCCAGCCAGCAAGTCCACCTGTTCTTTTCCTAACAGACTTACATGTCCCAGGAAAAACATAAAAGATGCTAAGTTTCCTAGACCTGTGAACGATGTGTCCCAGTTTGCACCGAGTAGACCTGTCTCCATCTTTCTCAGCAAATTTTGTGAGACAGTTATAATCACAACATATGTTTGTGTGCAGCCACCGCTATGTACTGTGAGCTACATGCCTCCTCAAAGCGCCGTACAACACTATCGTCTGAAAGATGGAAAGTTGTAAATCAATCAATCATTTGGACAATGTAAGCAGTGTTAACCTCACAAATAAACGGTCTTAAACCTGGCTTGGTCACAATTGTATTTATATACAGAAAAAAGATATACTAGACATACAGTGTCAATAAATGAAACAGTTTTGTTTTACATATCTGTTAAATGCACATTTCTAAATCAAATGAAGACATTGTAGATTTGGGCAAACTAATACTTACCATAAATCACTTCTGTGTAAACAGATACAATAGATATACAAAACACAGAATATTGGCGCCGGAAACTGGAGCTCAGATCGCGTGTACCCCTTCCGCTATACAAGTGTAAAACGAAAGTCACCGACCCCTCTCAAAATAAAGAAAATTGTTTAAAATTTTGTGTTTATATATTTTAAACTCTTTAAAGTATATTATTATAATTGTTTGCTATTCAAAACATTGTCAGTTACACTAATTGGTGGAGGGTAGCGGCTCAGAGGGCCCCAACCACCCCTCGAAATGTTCTGCGTAGGAAAACAAAAATAAAAAACTTTATGGCTGGGTTGGGAGGACATTTAGCAGCACTCAAAGCTCACGTAATACTGTTGTGGTAAATCTCAAAAAAAAAAATATATTAAAATAATATTTGCTAAAATGAAATGAAGACAAACTATAAATGAGGATTGCAATGTTTAAAGGCGGCCTCTTAGTCCTTATTGACAATTATAGGAGGGGGAAAGCATTCGGCCAAAGCTCAATTATTTAAGGAACACCGAAGACGCTGCCCTCCCAACCCCAATCTGTAACTAGTCTTTGCCTATAAAATGTTTAAGGTGGGTGCTGGGCTAACCCCAATGTGTTTTTCTTTTCGGTTTTGAATTAGATTATTCTCCTTATCCCTTCTCTGTAATTCAGGCTCTTAGTTTACCGTCTTTATTTACAAACAACGGGGGATATTTTGTTTGTGGTCGTTTCCCATCATGCTTTACTTGCACACATTGCCACAGTGTGCGTGTGTACGTTTCTGGATTGAACATCTTCCTTTAACGAAATCAGGCGTAATATTTAGGCATAGCGCTGTGGCCCAAAGCAGTGTTTCCCAATCTTTTATCAATTACAACTTTTCCAAGGCGCGCTAAACAAAGTAAAAGTATAAAAGTAAAAGTTAGGGACCATTTTCCACGCCCCTGTACGTATAGGGCATATTGGGCTAGACATATATTTTACAGACTAAAAAGGCACCAGATGGGTGATGTGATCAGCATCATGCCGGCCACCTTTACTTCCCGGGACTGCACCCGGTACCCACTCAAGGCTGGGTAGATATGGGAGTAAAGCTAATTTATTAAGAAAAGTCTGGCTCCGCCAGGGAGGGAACCCACGACCTTTCGATTCGCACGAGAGCGTTTAACCGCTACGCTATGACGATTCCCTAAGTAAAAGTACAACTATTCATAAGATATATAAAAACAAACAAAGGTCAGGTATCTTTGTTACTTTTTTAAATTAACATTATATTAACAATTAATGAGATTCATGAGCCTGTCAATCACTGAACATTTTCTCAAATCGGGGAATCAAACTAGACACCACAACCCTTATTTGCCTTTTCACGTTGATTTTTGCTCTATACTTGCTTTTTATTACAGCGACCGCCAAAAACCCAGCTTCGCACAAATACGATGTGGGAAATGGCATTAAAATCTGCTGAGCCTTGTCATTAGAAACGGGATATTCATCTTTTATTGAAATCCAACATTGTGTTGATTCCATGATGCCAAATGTTGCTTTCAAACTCATCAAACTGTTATCGCAAGATAACTTCATAAGATTCTCCTTTTCTCCAGAAGTTGATTCAGACACAGCATAAGTGTCAAATGGAACTAAATCCATGCAAACATCGAAATTTTCATTTTAAACATGATTCTCAAACCAAATAATTAACTATGATAAGTGCTCCCCAAAAATACATTTATATCTTAAGAAAGATCGATTTCTTTTGACATTATAAATTTCTATAATATTGAAAAACAATCTTTATCTACATCTTCTTTTAAATTTCCTTTTTTTTCCCTAGTTTAAGTTTTTAATGTTTTTTTTTTTTAAGTTTTTTTCTTTTTAAATAAAAGCTGATGTTTTTTTTTCTGTTTATTTTAAAAGAAATTGATTAAGAGAATCCAGTTTAAAAAAAAATGTTACATAAATATACCCGTCTTATTAAAACAATCGGCATCAGCAACATATTCTGCATTTTTCTAGCTTCTTCTTTACGGAAAATAATTTTTTTTTGGTCGCAGTTCAAAGCTACGTGATAAAACATTACCACAAGTGAGCCATCGTTTGCTGCTATGATGCAACAAAGAGGATTCCAAAGCCTGAGCCAGTGCTGGACTCAGATGCTTTGAAGCAAGCGCTTCTCTGTGAATAATGCAATGTGTCCATAGTGCATTTGGAGATTTTCTTTGAAAAAGCACCTGTAATCCTCCATAGCAGCAAACATGGAGCGAGTTCCATTAGTACAAACACCGGCGCATTTAAGCCAATTCATATTATATTCAGATATGAATGTATAACAAAAATTTCGAAAACGTCCTAAGCCTTCGCTCATGCAGTGATTTATCTACAAAATAGCAGGCCTTCTTTAATAATATCACCATCTATAAACACATAGCATATCAAAGGAGCATCCTTATTTTATCCGTAGCCTCACCTAACTGCAATCCACATTCGATTTTTTTTTTTTAAATTATCAATTGATAGTTGATATCTTTACTAGACCTAAAGTGTAAGTCGACGTCGACTGACTTAATCAAGCCGGTAACGCTTGCTTATATTCTCTCCGCAAGATCTTTCCCAATATTCAAAATCTGTCGCGAAAAAATCTATGCATCTCGACTGGTCTAGTGCGATCCTTTTGCGCGATCAAGAAGACGCAGCATTGCCGGCTAGCGTTCGCAAGGATATCCGGTGGCGGCGCCGTTGTTTTCAGAGGCAAATAAAAACAAATCACACTAGATAGTTTTAGCAATATATATCTGCCGCGTCCCATTCTGGGATGCAATTTTTCGGTATTTTAAGCCCCACCCTTTGCCTGGGCCTCGAATATAGCTGGGCCACAATTGTGGCCAAAACGGCTGAAAACTGTTTCTGTGACCTCTCAACGGGTGATCGTCATCCGCATGGTGACACTTTGTGTCACTGGGTATTTATGGCTTGTGTGATGTCTTAGTGGGGTGCAATTAGCAGGCAAGCGATACTTTTAGCCTTTGTTGATTAGTTAGGCCAAATGTCTTAGTTAAAAAAATTGTGACGCCCTTACAATATTTGGCGGCGCCCCTGTGAAGAGGTCGCGGCTCCCCGGTGCGCTGCAGTGCAGTTTGAGAATCATTGGCTTGGAGGTTAGTGAATGCTGTTAACAATGTCAGTATCTCCACATAATAGCATTCCTTTCTCGCTGTAAATGGGAGGGAAAGAACAATATTCACGAGAAGCACTATGGAATTCAGTGGGGTCTGATCACCACGTACTATCCCCAATAACAACAATGTTACACTGTGTCCAACGTTCAGTGTGTGGACAGAAGTCAATTGTTAACTCGCGCAGTCCCAAGCAGCGTGTGGTGTGTAATTGCTCTTATGCTAATCCCCCTCCCCCCCCCCCACCCTACCAGCTCGTTATGTGTTTTCGAATATTATTTTTTTACATTTGGCAATAGCAGATGCCTAAATCTGTCTCAACATTATTCGTTTCCCAAATGTGAGTGTCACACATAATTGTGAGCATAATTATATAAGAAAGTAAAATGTGCTGGCTTTATACAGACTGATACATATCAGTTTCTGATGTGCAACATATGAAAACAAAAAATATTAGCAAATATCTACACATCTATGCAATATATATATATATATATATATATATATATATATATATATATATATATATATATATATATATATATATATATATATATATATATATATATATATATAATATATATATTACGAATATTTATGACTCTTTTTCTCAATATTTCTGTCTCTTTTTCTCATTGTCATAATCTTGGTTATATATTAATGACTTGGAATTCTTACGCTTTCAAAGTATGTCTAATGATATTTGACTGCAAATGGAATGAACAGATATACATGTTTTCGCAAGAAAAAATTATGTGAAATATTTTGGACCTGCTGACTCATAGGTTCAAAGTACTGCAAGAAGCCTTATGTGTCGAGTAGCGGCAGATACCAAACACCTCCTACATGAAACCTTAGTTAGCGCTAACAATCAAGTGCTTAAAAGAGAACAGTCTTGAATGGTACGAGCTGAAGATATAATTAGACATGTGTACATAGTTGAAAATATGTTGTTGCGAGAGAATTGGTTAGAAAAACTGAGCCGCACGCATACTTGTGATAGTTCGAAATATGTGGGGCCGAAAGTGCCGGTTTTGGCAAGTGGGCGCTAAATTATGTCCTGGCAGGAATGACGTCAGCCAATAAATATGAATGGAATATTTGAATGTAATAAATACAGCGACGTGAGTCACGAACAAAATGCTTGCCTGCTGAATCCCGTGTGAATCACAGAGAAAATGTTCGCCAAATGAAACCCATATGAATCGGAAAACACAAAAAAGTTATAATTGTAATGTTGGCGTTAGAAAGTTATATAAAGCCTTAGAAAAAGCATGTGGGCTGTCTCGTTTGGGCCAAGAAACGGATGCGTGAAGAACGAAGGAGTGTTTGCTGATAAAGAATATGTCTGAGTATGAATGTAGTTTTAAACACGTTTCTCGTCTGCCCGCTGAAATTGTGTTTGTGTCGTCAACACGGAGAAGGTTTGCGTGCTTTATTGTGATTGTTGGATTGTGCAATTGTGTTTTGATGAGTGCTGGTAATATTGACTTGTTTCCATAATTGTTAGCATCAACCTAGACATGACTTCTTTCACGTACAAGCTAAAATAACAGCGAGTAGAAGAAAAAAGTATGAAATAGTTTTGTGTTGTTCGCTATCGGCCATTTTCTGCTCGTCGTGTTGATTGCGGGGTGTGAAAGAGGAGTCTGCAGTGACTAGAGCCAAAGATATTAAGAACAGAATCATTGCAGCTCTGTAGAATCAGAAATTCAACAGTTGATTCCTAACAAATACTAAACAGTCGAGGGAGTGCATATGAATTCATTGCAGAAGTGTTGAAATGCCCAATAATGCTGAAAAGCCTTTAACAACACTGGGGCTCAGAATGGGTCGAGTTGTGCTGAATTTTAAGAACCAGAGTCAAAGCGCCCACAAAATGCCCATAAGCCCTCCGTATCCATCTTCAGCAGCCAGCGAATTTAATCTAACTCCGATGGTGCAAGTTTCAGTCTGAATGTACGTTCGTCTCGGCTTTTCTCTATGTGTGGCGTGTTGGCCTAATCCTTGGGTCTGTCTATGTTGCACACTCCTCTTCAGATCGTAGTAACTGAATTGCCCCTCCGCACCGTTCGCTCGCTCTCGCAAGGCCTTGCAAACATTTGGCTTGTTTCGCATCAATTTATTACCGGTTGGTGCAGACCAGCGTAGCAAGTCCGCTTGATCTTTTCCGAAAACACTTGCATATCCCACGGAAAACATACAAGGTGCTAGGTTGTAAACGATGCGTCTGAATAAGAACTGAGCAGACCTGTCTCCATCGTCCTCAAACTATTTTTTGAGTCAGTTACAATCGCAACATGTGTTTGCGAGCAGCTGATAAGCTAACATAAGGCAGCAGTGACCGCCTTTACCTGCATTCTCAAACTAGATGATGTGACATCATAAACCAGGTTTTGCTGAGCTTAAGATCGTCGAGTCTCTTCCTCTGCTCTCAACACAGATCAATAATTATCGATAATCACCTTATCTGGGGATAAATTGTCGCGAAATAGCAGGAAAGTTTTAGATTAGGCATCGTCTGCTGGACAATCTCTCACTTCCAATGAAATGCGATTAGAACTTAGATAAGTCTCATTGCTGTTGGGCAACTCCAACCCAGTCATCTTCTCACAAATGTTTTGTATCATGCACAGATGTTTCATTGTGTCAAATCAGCACAATTTTTCTTCTTTTCAGTCTGCGACTTTAATATATATATATATAACTAAAGCTTTGTGCTTTTAGCTGCTGTGCGGTTGGACCTCGACTGCAGTACTTTAAGATAATCTGTCATAGTCAGCTTTCAAGTATTTGTTTAGTTATAAAGTTTTCTATATGTAACTGAGAAGGTACCCCTTCTATAAATATTCTAATATCGATTCCATTAATTGACCTACTCTTCTCCTAGCTTATAGACTTGCTTTCTCCAACATAGTAAAGATGGTAGAGTTGTTTTGAGCCGAGGATGTTGCTTATTTTTGACATATTTTCTGTTTCAAGAACGTCAGTTACTCAAAAACTTGATGACTGTTTCACTAAATAACTGAAGGCAGCCAATATGTGTTTATACGCTGTGCAAAAAGTTTGTTTTAGTTGTGTCTGCAGCTGATGTGAGACGTCTTCAGCGGAATGGCTGCAACAACGACTTCGATACGTACTGTCCGCCGTGCGCAAATACAGGAGTCCAGGATTTTCGCTTTCACCAATGATGTCGTACTATTAGATTGAGATCCTTCTCGTTAGCCCTGCATTTGAATAATTATGCAACATTCAAAGAGGAAAACGAAAACTCAGTAGACGAACACTGCTTTAGTCAGTTAAGATAGCTAGAAGCATGTCGCATTCTTTGCTGGATCTCTGCCAGTGTCAAAGGACGCATAATGCTTGAAAAACTAGCATGCAGAGATGATATAGTTGCCATGCAGGAAACATGCGTTGGGGATGATGTACTGAATCTCGCATGGTTTTAAACGTTCTACATCAGAGTACACCAGAGACAGGCTATGTTCGTCTAAGAAACTTTTGAGACACACGATGTCAGCATGTCCAGATGGCAGGATACTGTCTCCAGCTACAGGTTCTTATAATACATGCAGTCAGTCCATTCATGCTTGTAAATTTGTATACAGGCAACACAACCTTAGACAATGAGAAATAACAGTGTCTTAAGGAAATCACAGCAGCCGATAGGATGTTTTCTTCGAGGCTCTAAATGCCAAAAGCTATTTATTGGGCAACATCTTCACAAGGGAAAAAACTTAGAGGATGTCTTGGCAGTTTGGGCCTAGTCTATCTCCGTGGTGGCAGAACAACAAGCATGTCCCAGCGACCAGTGGATAAGAACATTTGGCATTTGATTTGGCATTGCTATCTTCTGCCGTCACTCTGTGCTGCAGTTGGTGTGTCCCTGGTGACCATGACAGAGACAACTACCTCTGGGTCATTTTAATTTTAAAAAGGGTGCCATTATTTAACATAGAACAAACTCAAACGCTTCCAAGCAAACCTAGGAAATAGACGACATCAGGAACAAAATGTGGAAATAGCCAATTTAAAAAAAAAACAACAACCTGCTGGATAGAAAGAGGGAGCTGCAACAACGACTGTGTTAAAACAAGGAGGTAGAATCATATTGAACACTCAAAAGGCGAACTTTCTAGCCCTTTTAAAAAGCACAGAAATCTACTGACTCTCTCTTAGGTCTACTAAAGAAACTCAAGCAATTACATCCTTAAAGACTATTGCAAAGTTGTTTAAACTAAAAAAAAAATATTAAAAAAAAACAACAACTTGGAAATATTATGTGTGTCAAAAAGTATGCACAGAAAGTCACCTTGCAAAATTCTGGTCTATTCATGGATGCACCACAGGTGGTATAGATGTCGAAGTATAAGAAACTTTCACAGTGAAGACCAGACATGGAACAGGTCAGAACAAATGGAAAGCTTTGCTAGACCGATACATCAAAACAGACCAGCACGCAAGACACCTCTACACCCTCTGCCTTTATATGCTACTATATTAAAAGTGCCTTACTTACATAGTTTGGTCATGGCAATTAACTTATTTGGAATTCGAGTGTTCCTCACAGATTCCACAAACTTTTGCTGTGTGCACTGTCACACAACTTTTTTTATTTTTATTTTTTTTTTTTTTATTTATAAAAAACATAATGTACACCCAATCTATATTCCAAGTTTGGGTTTGCTATTTACCGTAAAATAAATTGTAATGTGTCTCCCACTCTCTCGTGCAGATTCAACTCTGAATCTGTTGTCTAGGTGTTAAGTCACAATTCATTCTAGACAAATGGCACTTCTCTCCTCGGCCACACAACTTTAAATGACGGTCGACAATAGCTGACGCATTTCACAGCTTTATTGTCAATGTAGCACAAGCGACACAAATCAACAGATAAAGTAAATTACGTCATTCGGGCAATCTCGCCTTGCTAACGCATTGAGTCTCTAGCCAATTTTAGACGATGGACACTGGCATGTGCACGGCTGGCACAACAGACATACCGTGAAACACAACTGCTGACCTAAACGATCATTCAATAGCGCTGCCTGTCTTGTCGTTCAGCACTAACATTCATTCCACTCTGATTCAGATTCACGTGTGCACTTCTCACTCTGTATTCACCTGCACAGATTTAGCTTCACATCCTTCCAATCTGGGGCCCAGTCACCGAATGACCACCTCATTCTCAATCCCCCAGATCTCGCATTCACACTAGACTCACTCACTCTTGTCTTTTCACCATATCTCCGTGAACCCCATGCTATCAGGGACTTACCCAATTCTGTCAGTCATACCCTGACGTTATCCCTATTTATATAATTATTACATCTCTCCTCATCTTAAAACAAAAAATATGCAATATTTTTCCCCCATAAACCTATATCACTCATATAAGAATATATTGCCTTGCTTTACTATTATTCTTTTGCTGTTAGCTTTAAGCTGAAATTCTACCATAATTTTTCTGACTTGTACAACATATGTAGCATCTCTTGTCATTCCCCTTGACAGTTCTTGGCAATACTCTTACAGAATCATCTCTACAAAGCGTTTCTCAAACAGTGCGGACGACCATATATGCTCTGTGACGTACTTATCAAGTCTTGAAGTCAGTATTTCTAATAAGACTGAACAACACCCCAAAGCGTTTCTCAACAACGCGGAAGTCCAAACATGGCTCCAAAACCAGACTTATAAGCCATACAGTTCTGTATTTCCCCATAGAACCAAGTTCCTTTTGACAGTTCATTCAAAGTGATTGCTATTCCTTGTTGGTATTCGTCCTTTACCATGGTTTATATCAAAAGCTTTGCCAGAATGTCCTCCTTTTCAGCATTGTGGCAACTTCATTTTATATGTGTACACCAAATAATAGTTATTTACAAATTTCTGACTGACTGACTGACTTGCTACCCCACTAGGACATCACACAAGCGACACACACCCGATGACACAAAGTGCCACCATGTAGATGAGGATCACCGTGGAGAGGTCATAGAAACCGCGTTCAGACAATTGGCCATATTGATGGCCTGCCTATATTGCGGCCACTGGCAAAAGCCAGGGTGGAGCTTCAAATACCAGAAAATTACATGCCTGAAAGTACGTTAGGAGTGACTGACTGACTTTCTACCCCACTAGGACATCACACAAGCGATAAACACCCGATGACACAAAGTGCCACCATGCGGATGAGGATCGCCGTGGAGAGGTCCCAGAAACCGCGTTCAGACAATTGGCCATATTGATGCCTTGCCTATATTGCGGCCCCTGGCAAAAGCCAGAGTGGGGCTTCAAATAACAAAAAATTATGTAGGTGTAATGGTCATACGTTAGGAGTAAGCGCCGAAGCAATATTAGCTTTACTAACATCTCTAATTCCCTGTTAATAAAAATTTCTATTATAACCTAATGTGTCTGTTGTTTTATTATAAACTAATATACAATTTTTCATCATCAATTTCACATCATCACTTTCATAATCATATTATACAACATTTATTTTAATTGAATATCAAATTGTTAGTAACAACACGTTTTTAAACATCTGTTAGTAATGTTAGACTGTTACCTATAATTATCTCCCTTTTCTATTTCTTATTTCCCCTATGATTATTTCTCCTTACTATCTTCAAAACCTTTACATAATTTCTGGAATATGGTTATCTACCCCTTTCACATGCATAATGTCTAATTTTTTCTTGTCTCCTTGCTATAAAATTCAATTAATAATGACTCTTTCCACTAAAGGGGTAATGTCTCTGTCTTCTAAACTAGTCTCCTTACGTCCTTCTTAGGACGTAATATTTTTTGTTATTTGAAGCCCAACTCTGGCTTTCGCCAGGGGCCGCAATATAGGCAGGTCATCATTATGGCCAGATGTCTGAACGCGGATTCTGGGACCTCTCCACGGTGATCCTCATCAGCATGGTGGCACTTTGTGTCATCGGGTGTTTATCGCTTGTGTGATGTCCTGGTGGGGTAGAAATTCAGTCAGTTCATCAGCTCCATACTTATATATATCCTTACGTCCTTTTTAGGACGTAATTTTTTGTTATTTGAAGCCTCACTCTGGCTTTTGC
Organism: Candidula unifasciata; assembly: GCA_905116865.2. NCBI lineage: Eukaryota > Metazoa > Mollusca > Gastropoda > Stylommatophora > Geomitridae > Candidula > Candidula unifasciata. The sequence goes on along the minus strand of CAJHNH020003428.1, from coordinate 38,991 downwards.
CAGGGGCCGCAATATAGGCAGGCCATAAATATGGCCAATTGTCTGAACGCTGTTTCTGGGACCTCTCCACGGTGATCCTCATCCACATGGTGGCACTTTGTGTCATCGGGTGTTTATCGCTTGTGTGATGTCCTAGTGGGGTAGACAGTCAATCAATCAATTCATCAGCTCCACTTGCTTTATTATTTTTAAGATATCTTATGACAAACAGTACTTCTTCAAAATCAGGCTCTTAAATATTTGGTTTACATATTGGTATCTCTTCCTGTTGATAAGTTTTTAGTTTAGTTTCACAGTTTAACAATTCAACAAGTATTCATTTGATCTGTTACACGTTTTGTCATTATTATTTATCATGTTGCCAATCTGATCTTCTAAAATACATGGCATGTGCTAACCAAAACAGAGCCTCATTACGTCCTACATAACAAACATTTGAAAGCTGTAACTCGGGAAATATTAGGAACGAAATGTATCAGAAAAACGGGCGAAGTCTACTACTTACCGATATTGACATCCTCTATACGTGAAAACTGTGGCACAGACGTTGCAAACAGCGCCCGAATATATATATATATATATATATATATATATATATATATATATATATATATATATATATATATATCTTTTCTTTAAAATCTGATTTTGCTTACATGTAGTCCTTTAGCTACCGCGAGGCTAATAATCTTTATCCACTATCGTTTGATATTGATTGTAGACTTTCCACTCTGCTACATTTGTATAGGTGTTTTCTCTTCCTATTTTTGCATTGAAATCACCTAATTAGTATGTTCCTTTTTGAGCTTCAATTATTTTGTAAGGAGATCATAGAAATCTTCCTTTATCTTCTTTATCTTCAGTGGGGGCATGCACAATAATCATCGTGGTATTGTTCCATTGTTCTTGTATTCGTAGCTTACTAATCCTATCATCAACAGCTTCAAAATGTGTAATACTATCCTACAACTTTTTCTTGATGACAAATGTTGTTCCTAGTTCATGTTTGTGTTTCCTCCAAAGACTGACAATTCTATTTTCCTCTATGATATCCTCTCCTTGAAATATTATTTCTTGAATCGATGTTTTTTATATACATTCTGTTTTCTGATAATTCACGGGTCAGTTCTTTAGCTTATCCAGCTCTATTAGGGGTTCGTGCATTCCATGTTTTAAATCTCAGTCATTAAACGTTCCAGTTTCGTTGTCTATTTAATTCCACCAAAATTAGTTCTTGAATAAATGTTTGGTCACGAAGTTAGGTTTTAGAAAAGTGGGAGTGTCGGTTGGGTCCATTGAAGTCAATAATTATACATTCTTAAAGAAAAGCAGAGGCCAGGAAGACATCTGGAAGCATGGAGTGGGATTTGAGTAAAGATTTCACTGCTGGGATGAGTCCATCCTGGAAGAAATGACAGAATATTATTCCTACAATAGTTTACCCTAAGCGGTTTTATCACTCTCGTTACTACATTTGCACCCACTCTAACGTCAACAGAGGATGTACAATATTATTGTTATGAGCAGCTAAATAACGCAGTGAAAGCAGTTCTACATACTTGGCGATTTTGATACTCGCGTAGGATCGGACCCAAAGTCACGGCTAGTTTGCCTCGGAAAGTTTACTGTTGGTCACATGAATTAAAATAGACAAAGACTATTGGAATTCTGAACTAGAAGTGACCTGTGCATCACACACTAATTTTTCTTTTTTTTTAAACAAAAGACCGCCATAAGATGTTTTTGAAACATCCAAGATCTGGCCACTGGCACCAGCTAAAACGTATTCTTCCAAGGAGGCAGCACTTTAAGTATATATACCTAACTCGTAGCTACCATAGTACTAACTGTAATACTACCTATTCGTAAGTTGTTACAAAACTTCGGATAAAAGCAAAGATAATTATCCCCCCCCCCCCCCCCCCCCCCCCCCCCCCCCCCCCCAAAAAAAAAAAAAAAAAAACTGTATAAATGGTTAAATATTTTAAAAACTAAAGAACACGAACAGTGTTTTGAGTTCCAACAACAGCTTGAAGATGCTTTCACTGATATCCAGGAATATTATAGGGTTCAATTAAAGAAAAAACAAAATAACTGCAACAGTGTATTGGATTAAAGAACATAGAAGTAAGAATTGGTTTGAAGCAAATAGCCAGACACTTCAACACCTAATTCACAGCAAAATAATACTCTTCAGAAAAATGGCAACAACAAAGAACACCCTTGGTGAATTGTTAGAAGCTAGAAATCATTTGCGAACGGTTGCTAGACAGTGTACCAAACAAACACTAGTGGGTCTAGTTATGTGACCACATTTAAAATGCTAGATGTATTGGTAATATTAGAGGCATGTATGAGGGGCCATGGTCCGAACTATTACAAATGTGCACCATAAAAGTGTTTAAATGGGGAGATTAATACCGACAAGAAGAAGCTCTTTATGCCAGAATGATGCTGCCAACTCTTGACTATCTGGACATATTTCCAACACTTGTAGAATATAGTAATGCTATTGATGAACTGGGAAATCTCAGTAACCCCCCTCCCCCCCCCCGCCCCTTTTTCCCCTAACCTCACCAAGCAGAGAGGGAATTCATATTAAGATCATCAGAGGTAAGAAATACATTATAACTCCAAACATTTCCCAGCTAACAACACTCTCCTTGTGTTAGGGAAAACACGGGCAGAAATATTTCAGTCCGGCAAGAGTTAATTGCAAGTTTTAGTTAAAAGAATTGCGCACGTAAAATAAATATATTTAAACATAGACGCTAAAAGAATAAATAGGTACGAAGGCGCACATAATTTATGACGTTTTGTGGTGTTACTAGGAGATCTAATCTCGTCACAACACAGAACGATTGCCAGCCATGCCATCGGCCTAACACCCACAATAATAATACCATATACGATGTCAGGTGAGATTTATAATGGTAGGGAGTAGCTGAGATCCCCTATAAGCCTTAGCTGTATCCTAAAATATGTTATTGAGATCCTACTATTCTATATTCTACCATTGTATAAATAGTCCGTGACTTCATCAACCTTGATACTTGTCCGTTGGACAATTCAATAGTCCTTACATATTATGACGTTCTTAAAGTTACTATTCCCCGTTAGGACTATTCAATAGCGAACCCTTCTTCCCTCTGTCACTCTTATATTCATTCGGTCTACTTGCGTAAAGATCTTATAGTAGAAACCATTATCCTGTGTCATGTGGTATCATCAGTTGGGTATACATTACATTGTTTATGTCATTATATTATGCAACACATGATTTGAGTAAAAGTCGTCAGATTTGTGGGCATATCGGGTTGGCCTATGTTTTATAGACCAAGTGGTACCTAGGTGTTGATGTGGTCAACATCACACCTGCCGCCTTTACATCCCATTACTATACCTGGTGTCCGTTAAGGCGAAGTCGACCTGGGGTTTGGGACTCGAACTAATAACTGTCCAATCCGCAGGCGAATGTGTGTCCGCTTAATTATGTCAAGTTTTATATGATCGTGCCATAATTTAGATAGGTATAAACCAACATATTATAATAGGGTGGAGATGAATAATTTTGATTTACTTGTAGGGAAAGACAACATATGAACCTTGTTCTTTCTTGCTTATTACTCTGAAAAACACCACAGACACCGCAACACCTCCACCTGCTCCAGATGTGTCGACATAATGCTCAACACAGGGCTAAATGATGTATTCCGCAGGTTCCCGTATTACCGTAGTCCTGCTTGCGTGTTTACCAGAGGACCATAATCCTGTGTTACCGTAGTCCTGCTTGCCTGTTTACCAGAGGACCATATTCCCGTATTACCGTAGTCCTGCTTGCCTGTTTACCAGAGGACCATAATCCCGTATTACCGTAGTCCTGCTTGCCTGTTTACCAGAGGACCATAATCCTGTGTTACCGTAGTCCTGCTTGCCCGTTTACCAGAGGACCATAATCCTGTGTTACCGTAGTCCGGCTTGCCTGTTTACCAGAGGACCGTAATTCCGGATTCCGGTTGGCCTGTTTGTCTAGTTGCTTGAGGAACGTGAACCGTATTCCTGATTGCCGGTTTATCAGTGGACATTCCTCCAAAGGAAACTACATTTCCGCTCATCAATACTATCGGAAAGCTGAGTGAAATTTTATGTTTGTTCTGAGTTTTGTGGTGTACATGATGACACCGTGATTTATTTTCTCTGTGTTAATTTGAAAATTGTTGAATTCAATATCAGTAGTTTATCAATACAGTTGTTATTTAGAAACTCCATTTATCGATTTCATCCTATCAATTTTAACTTCTTAGGTAAACTAAAGATTGTTCATTGCAATTTATTTGAGTTAAATTTACAAAGTTTTGACTTTGGTTGTTTTTCTGAATTTCTTTAGGAAATTTCCGGGGATTCACCCTATTCTTTAACTTTCTGTATTCTCCTTCCTCTATTTTCCAGAACTCAGGGACCGTTATAATTCCCCTAGACTTATTTAATTCGAGCCCCTGTAAGTTATTTGGAAGGATATAGGGGATCTCCAGACGACGATAGATTCCGCCAACAATAGTTGATTACAATTGGGTGCTCGTCCGGGATTTTTCAAAAGTTAGGTCATTAAAAGTAGTCATTAATAAGAAATTGGTAGGAATTGAAAAGTAAAAAAAAAAAAAAAAAAAAATTAGGCAAAAATTAACTTTAGGGAAAATAATATAATAACTTTACACTTGGGTTAATTTGATTGGTGTTTGCGTGTGTTCTTTTAAAGTATATTCTGCAGGTAAAATGGCAACAAGACCCTCACTTATGGAGATGGCGGAGCTGGGGAAAACCTTCAAGAAATACAACGAGAATGGCGACAAGAGGACCGTGAAAGGCGTCAAGAGGAGAAGTTGAAAGAGAGAGCTGAACGTTTGCAACAAGAGGAGAGAGAAAGAGAAGAGAAAGACAAGAACGCATCAGACTAGCTGAGATAGCTGCTGAGAAAGAACGAGAGATGAGAGCTCATGAACTCCGTCTCAGAGAGCTTGATTTACAATCTCAGTCTACTTCTAGTACAGCAGTTAATGCGCAACCTTCTGCCTCTGAGGCACATTCTTTTGGCCATCCTCATCTTTTTGGTCCGATGTCTTTTCCTTTTCCTCAGTTTAATGAACGCGAGGATAGAATGGATGTGTTTTTGGAAAAATTCGAAAACGTTGCTAGGTCTTATTTGTTGGATAAAGAGAAGTGGTGTCTGAAACTTTCACTGTCTTTAAGAGGTCCTTCTTATGAATGTTATTCGAGATTGCCTCCTGGTCAAGAGACCAACTTCGAGTTCTTGAAAAATTCTTTGCTGAAGAGATATGAGTTGACGGCCTCTGCATATCGTAACAAATTTCGTAATGCTAAAAGAGAGCCGGGAGAAACCATTTCTCAATTCTTTTCAAGAATTAAATCTTATCTGCTGAAATGGCAGAGCTTAGCATCATTTACCCAGACCTATGAAGATTTAGAGGAAATGATGTTGGCTGAACAGCTAAAAGAGTCCATGTCAAAACCTCTCCAAACCTTTCTGACTGAGAATGGTGCGGAAAGAATTGCTGACATATTGAAGCTGGCTGAGAGATTTGATTTGGCACACCCTGAACAGGTGGGTGCCAGGGCAAAGATGCACCTTTCAAAATCCCCTCCCAAATTTACCGAAAAGCCAACAGAACGTAACACACATAGGGAACCTGAATTTCGTAATGGTAGGTCCAACACACCAAACACTAACAACACCAATCATAGGTACCATCCACAAGATAATCGAAGGGGTGACGGTCGTGGTCAGCAATCGTCAGAGTGGAGGGGCCGGCTTTACTGTAAGTATTGTCGTTTGAATACACATAATACAGCAGACTGCCGAAAGAAACCCCCTCAACTCTGCGCCGCCTGTTTAACAAATGGTAAACAGGAAAATACCAGGATGAACTCTCATGATGGGGAGAGACCTCCTGTTGTAGATACCATTCTTTTGAACGGCAAAGAAGTGACCTGCTTGTTTGATACGGGTCTATTTTTCGATGCCTTGGTTTCTACCGAACTCGTTGACCCAACGCAGTACACTGGGGAATTTATAGAGATGCAGACTGCGGCACAGGAGTCTGAGACATTAAGACTACCTCTTGCCAAGGTAAACATTAACTGCAAATATGTAAAAGGAACTATTGTCGCGGGTTGTCTCCCTAACCCAATATTTCCCGTTTTACTAGGATGCAAATATTTGTATCTTGCAGTTCCAAAGACGCCTATGCTAGTTGGGGCCATGGATACCCGGTCATCAACCAAAGCATCAGCAGTATCTGATCCAGAACCCCAGAATCCTTTACCAAAGGACATAAGTGCTGCGCAACAACAGGACTCATCATTAAAGTCCCGCTTCCGGAAGTTGCCTTATGCCCATCAACTTCCTGAAAGAGGAGACTTCTATATGAAGAAAAATTTATTGTACCGGAGAGCAGGGATAGCAGAACGAGAGTATGGCCAACTCGTTGTTCCCTTGCCCTGCCGGAAAACTATCCTCCATATGGGACACACACTAGCATATAGTGGCCATATGGGGATAGCGGCAACTTCCCAAAGAATTTCCTGTCATTATTATTGGCCAGGAATGTCGGGGGACATTAAGAGATATGTACGCTCGTGTCCAGAGTGTCAACGATTTTCACCGAGACACTCAAACCCGCCGGTAACTCTGGGAAACATGCCCATTATGCATGAACCTTTCCAGAGAGTAGCGGTCGACATCATTGGACCTCTGCCTCGGACGAGGAAGAGGAATGCATATATCCTAACATTAGTGGATACCTGCACAATGTGGTCAGAGGCCCTACCGTTACCCAGTATAGATTCAAAACAAGTGGCTAATGCCCTTGTGGCTATTTTTACACGTTTAGGGTTTCCTCACCAAATCCTGACGGACGACGGCTCCCAGTTTCGGGGAAAAGTAATGGAAGAAGTCTTCCGCATTTTTCACACCCACCATATACATACCAGTCCATATCACCCACAATCCAATGGGACGGTTGAAAAATTTAACGGTACCCTCATGACCATTCTGAGGAAGTTGGCCAATACGAAACCAGATATGTGGGATGAGTACCTCCCAGCAGCCTTATTTGCATACAGAGAGGTACCCCACTCTTCCACAGGTTTACCTGCAGCAACTCTGTTGTTTGGCCGACCCATTAAAGGGCCTTTGGAAGCTCTTTTGCATTCATGGACTCAAGACTCAGTAGATGAAACTGTAGTCACTGCCTCAAAATACGTTGAGGAGCTAAAGCAAAAACTTCACCTCGGGTGGGAATTGGCAGCCCATAATCTGAAAAAGGCCCGAGCAAAACAGGCTGCCTGTTATAACAAGAGAGCGAAGGAACGTTCTCTGAACGTGGGAGACAAAGTTTTGCTACTGCTACCCCAGGGAAGAAATAAGTTGGAAATTGGTTGGATGGGACCATACTCGGTAGTGGAGAAGGTTTCCCGAACCAATTATAAGATATCTATTAGAGGAAAGACTCGGGTGTATCATATAAATCTTCTCAGGAAGTATACTGAGGGGAACACCGAGAGCCCCGCAACTCTGTTAGCTATGTCAGTGGCTACAGAAATAGAGGGAGGTGAGAACATGGGAGCAGAATACCCCTTAAAACCACAAGAATCCATTGACGATGTTGTGGTAAATCCTTCCTTAAACCCTGAGCAAAAACAAGCTATTAATCGGGTTCTACTCAAACACAGTAATGTTTTGACGGATAAGCCGGGTTTGACTAATTTGATTGAGTACGATATGAAACTCAAAAGTTCAGAACCTATTCGTCAAAAGCCCTACATTATTCCGTTTGCAAAGGAAACGGCTTTGAGGGAAGAGATACAAACCTTACTCAAAGAAGGTATTATATCTCCATCGGAATCCCCGTATAGTGCAGGAGTTGTCTTGTTACGAAAGCCAAGTGGAGAACATCGCTTGTGTATTGACTACAGGCAACTTAACAGGATTACTGAGTTTCAACCCGAACCCTTACCAGATCAGAAACAACTGTTCGCAAAATTAAGCGGAGCAAAGTTTTTTTTCAAAGATGGACCTAAGTAAAGGGTACTATCAAATACCAGTAAAGCCTGACATACGTCCATATTTGGGTTTTAGCACGTCTGAAGGACATTACGAGTTCAACGTCGTTCCATTTGGGCTTTGTAATGCTCCTACTGTGTTCACTAGGATGATGAGGAGGCTGCTTGATCCTCTTAAGGATTCCTCCATTTGTCATTTCATGGATGATATCTTGATCGCCTCAAAAACTTTTAATCAGCATGTAGAAACCCTTGACAAAATTCTCACACGTTTTAAATGACGTCGGTTTAACCGCAAGACCCTCAAAGTGTCATCTTGCCTTTCCGACCCTAGATTTTTTGGGACACACCATTGGGAACGGATATATGTATCCGGAGAAAAATAATGTGGAAAAACTTCTTAAGGCACCTAGACCCACTACCAAGAAAGAAGTTAGATCTTTTGTATCACTATGTGGATACTATCAAAAATTTATCAAAGATTTTAATAGCATTGCTGGTCCTTTAACTAATGCTACTAGAAAAGGAGCTCCAGAGAAAATTATATGGACACCAGAATGCGAAACAGCATACTGTTTGTTAAAAGATCGGCTTACGAATAAACCTATTTTACAATTACCTGACATCAGTAAAAAGTTCACATTAAGAACTGACGCGAGTGGAATAGGGTTAGGAGCTACATTGCTCCAGGAAAATAGCCAACATCCTGGCACACTCTTTCCTGTTGCATATGCCTGTCGAAAACTAAATCGGGCAGAACAAGCTTATTCGAACATAGAGAAAGAATGTTTAGGTTTAGTTTGGGGAATACAGAAGTTTCAACCATATCTTTATGGAACTCAGTTTGTAGTACAAAGTGATCACCAACCTTTGTCATTCTTGGCAGCTTCCAACCGATTAAATTCTAGGTTAATGAGGTGGTCGTTATTATTGCAGCCATATACCTTTACTGTCCAGTATATTCCAGGAAAGGAAAACGTGGGTGCAGATTTCTTAAGCAGAATACCAGTGGATGATGAAATGTGTGAGATTGCAAGAAAAAAATAATTTGATTTTTAACTCTTTGGGAACTGAAATTTCCTCTATTTAAATTTCGTAACTGAAATTTTCTTTTCCGGGGGCATATGTGACAACACGGGAGAAATATTTCAGTCCGGCAAGAGTTAATTGCAAGTTTTAGTTAAAAGAATTGCGCACGTAAAATAAATATATTTAAACATAGACGCTAAAAGAATAAAATGGTACGAAGGCGCACATAATTTATGACGTTTTGTGGTGTTACTAGGAGATCTAATCTCGTCACAACACAGAACGATTGCAAGCCATACCATCGGCCTAACACCCACAACAATAATACCATATAAGAGTTCAGGTGAGATTTATAATGGTAGGGAGTAGCTGAGATCCCCTATAAGCCTTAGCTGTATCCTAAAATATGTTATTGAGATCCTACTATTCTATATTCTACCATTGTATAAATAGTCCGTGACTTCATCAACCTTGATACTTGTCCGTTGGACAATTCACTAGTCCTTACATATTATGACGTTCTTAAAGTTACTATTCCCCGTTAGGACTATTCAATAGCGAACCCTTCTTCCCTCTGTCACTCTTATATTCATTCGGTCTACTTGCGTAAAGATCTTATAGTAGAAACCATTATCCTGTGCCATGTGGTATCATCAGTTGGGTATACATTACATTGTTTATGTCATTATATTATGCAACACATGATTTGAGTAAAAGTCGTCAGCTTTGTGGGCATATCGGGTTGGGCCTATGTTTTATAGACCAAGTGGTACCTAGGTGTTGATGTGGTCAACATCACACCTGCCGCCTTTACATCCCATTACTATACCTGGTGTCCGTTAAGGCGAAGTCGACCTGGGTTTTGGGACTCGAACTAATAACTGTCCAATCCGCAGGCGAATGTGTGTCCGCTTAATTATGTCAAGTTTTATATGATCGTGCCATAATTTAGATAGGTATAAACCAACATATTATAATAGGGTGGAGATGTATAATTTTGATTTACTTGTAGGGAAAGACAACATATGAACCTTGTTCTTTCTTGCTTACTACTCTGAAAAACACCACAGACACCGCAACACCTCCACCTGCTCCAGATGTGTCGACATAATGCTCAACACAGGGCTAAATGATGTATTCCGCAGGTTCCCGTATTACCGTAGTCCTGCTTGCCTGTTTACCAGAGGACCATATTCCCGTATTACCGTAGTCCTGCTTGCCTGTTTACCAGAGGACCATATTCCCGTATTACCGTAGTCCTGCTTGCCTGTTTACCAGAGGACTATAATCCTGTGTTACCGTAGTCCTGCCTGCCTGTTTACCAGAGGACCGTAATTCCGGATTCCGGTTGGCCTGTTTGCCTAGTTGCTTGAGGAACGTGAACCGTATTCCTGATTGCCGGTTTATCAGTGGACATTCCTCCAAAGGAAACTACATTTCCGCTCATCAATACTATCGGAAAGCTGAGTGAAATTTGATGTTTGTTCTGAGTTTTGTGGTGTACATGATGACACCGTGATTTATTTTCTCTGTGTTAATTTGAAAATTGTTGAATTCAATATCAGAAGTTTATCAATACAGTTGTTATTTAGAAAATCCATTTATCGATTTCATCCTATCAATTTTAACTTCTTAGGTAAACTAAAGATTGTTCATTGCAATTTATTTGAGTTAAATTTACAAAGTTTTGACTTTGGTTGTTTTTCTGAATTTCTTTAGGAAATTTCCGGGGATTCACCCTATTCTTTAACTTTCTGTATTCTCCTTCCTCTATTTTCCAGAACTCAGGGACCGTTATAATTCCCCTAGACTTATTTAATTCGAGCCCCTGTAAGTTATTTGGAAGGATATAGGGGATCTCCAGGCGACGATAGATTCCGCCAAAAATAGATGATTACAGTAGACATGCAGTCTACATTGACGTTGAAGACCTTGAGACTTTTGACCATTTTTCTTATATGAGGTGAACTGTGAATAACAAACGATCGCTTGACCTAGAAATCAATATAAGGATAGGTAATGCAGCACAACAACGAGCAGAAATAGAAAAGGATACTGGGGAACAGAAAGCTCACGATTAGAACAGAAACTCTTCTCTGGCAGGCTTGTGTCTGACTGACTTTCTACCCCACCAGGACATCACACCCGATGACACGAAGTGCCACCATGTGGATGAGGATCACCTTGGAGAGGTCCCATAATCCGCGTTCAGACATTTGGCCATATTTATGACCTGCCTATATTGCGGCCCCTGACAAAAAGCCAGGATGGGACTTCAAATAACAAAAAAAAAAAAAAAATCATTCTAAAAAGGACGTAAGGATTGTAGTAGTAGGCCTGTGTTCTCAGCTCTCTAATTCATGGCATTGAAACTGGGTCAAATTATTTGCGACAGGAGATACTGCTACACAGCTTTCGCATGCGATTTCTGAGAAATATACTTGACATTAAACGACAGGACAAGATCGCGAAGACTGAGATATTCGAAAGAGAAGATGGTAAAACAGTCTTCTTATTGCTCAGTCTAGGAAGGTGGCTGCCTTCCACCTGGAGAATGGACGATGGCTGAGTCCTTAAGGACTTCCTCTATGGTGAGCTAAAAATCAAAATAAAATAAATTGAGGCCATCCTCTACTACGACATACAAATTGCCAATCATGAATGTAGAAATGTATTTGTGTTGTCCTTGTTGGAATGGATGAAACACTGTTGTTTATGTTCTGATACACACCTCCCGCTGTAAAAAAAAAAAAAAAAAAGATTCAAGAAATTTTGTAATAATGTAATTAAATTACTAATGTGTGTGTGTGTGTGTGTGTGTGTGTGTATGTGTGTGTGTGTTTGTGCGAGCGCGCGCCTCTCTATCTCCTTATCATCATCTTGGTGATTAATTACTGAATTGTAATGCTCACCCTGTCAAAGCGGCAGGTGAGGATTTCTGACCGCATACAGAATAAAGAGATGGAGGCGATTCCTCCAGATATAATTATACGAAATAGCATGGACCTGCTGACTAATAAAAATAGGCTGAAAATACTGCAAGAAGAGTTATATATCGAGTAGCGGTAGACACGAAACACCTAGTTAGCGCTATGGATCGCATGGTTTAAAAAGGAATGTCTTAAATATTGCAAACTGAAGACATAATTAGACAGTTTGCATAGCTGAAAATTTTATGTGAGGAAACTATTTAGCAAGAAAGTCAGAGCAACAAACACGTATAATAGTTCGAATCACGTGGGGCAGAAAGTGCAGAGAATCGACTTCACAGCCATATGTACACCCAATTTGAGATTCGCGAATCAGCCATGTGCACATGTGGACTGGCACCTGTGACAGCAGATATAATCCTCTAAGACTGTCACAGGCCAGACTTTTGGCCAAGACAGACATACTTAATAGTCAGGTGTATTTTTTGATTAAAATGAATTATTTTTCTAACAAGGAAGACACCCCTGTTATATAAGACACACTTGACATATCCCTCTCTCTTTACTGTGGACTTGCGTTTTCCATCATGGCCAAGTGCAGTTGGTCTGTTGTTTTGAGACCGTGTTGTTGTTAATTTTTGCTGGATTTTCTCTCTCTGAAACACGTCAACAGCTGATTGAAAACATAATGACTTTATGTTTAAATGATGATACCGGAGGGCAGCCGATCTGTTTACACGCTGTGTAATTAATGTGTGCTGAGTATGTTTACGGCTGACGTAAGGCGCGTCCGCTGGGGTGGCCGCAATAGCGACATCGATACGTACTGTCCGCCGATTGCAAACAAGGATATCCAGGATATTCGCTTTCGCCACGGAGTTCGTGCGATTAAGCTGAGATTCTTCCCGTTAGCTCCCATGTCGTTAAACAATTGTGTACACGACAAAAAGGAAAAGGCGCAGAAGACACTAGCAGCACCACAACAATCATCAAAAAGTAAAACAAACACGCACCAGAAGAGTAATTTTCAAGTCGGATAAATTAGCTCAGAAGCATGTCCCCATTCTTTCCTTTATCAGTGCCAGTGTCAAACAACGACGTCATACGCTTGACAAACTAGTATACAGAGTTGATATGGTTGCCTTGCAGGAAGCACGTCTGGGGGATAACGTACTGAGAATTGCATGTTTCAGACGTTCTACATGAGAGTACACCAGGGACAGGTTATCCTCGTCAGAGAAAATATTGAGACACAGTGAGTCGACATGTCCAGATGGCAGGATACTGTCTCGAGCAACAGGTTCTCATGATACATGCAGTCATTCTAGCTTGTAAAATTTCATGCAGGCAACACTACATTAGACAATGAGAAATAACAGTCTTCAGGAAATCAGAGCAGCTAAAAGGATTTTTTTTTCTTTTTTCTGATGACCCCATTGCCAAAAGCCATTTATTGGGCAACATCTTCAGAAGGGAAAAACTTAGAGGACGTCATGGCAGCTTGGACCTTGTCTACCTCCGTAGTTGCAGATCTAAAAGGATGGCCCAGCGACCAGTGGAGGAGGACAGTTTGCTTGATTTGGCATTGGTGTCTTCTGCCCTCACTCTGTGCTGCAGTTGGTGTGTCCCTGGTGACCATGACAGAGACAGCTACCCCTGTGTCATTTTAATTAAAAAGGGTGTCAGTACTCAACACAGAACAAACTTAAACGCTTCCAAGCAGGCCTGGGAAATAGACGATTTTAGGAACAATATGCGGATAGGCCCAATTTAAAGAAAACTTTCTGAAAAAAAAGCCATCTGCAACAACCACTTTGGTAGAACGAGGAGGTAGCTTCAGCTTGGACACTTAAATGGCAAACTATCCAGCACTTTTAAAAAGCAATTAAATTTACTGACTCTTCTTCAGGTCTGCTTGAGGAACTCAAGCACATTATGCAGACTGCAACTACATCCCTCAAAACTATTGCTAAAGAAACCACAATAAATAAAAATGAGAAATATTGTGTGTGTCAAAAAGTATTCAAGGACAACCACCTTGCAACATTCTGGTTCATTTATAGATGCACTACAGATGCTATAGATGTCGAAGTGAGAAGATAGAAGACAGGTGTTAAAACCGACGACGAAACATGTGCGGTCGCCATAGGCCTGGAAGATGCCCTTGAAAAGTTGTATTCGATACATTGATATGCTAGCTAAAGGAGTTCGACACTACACAATATTTGTTAGATGGATAGGTGCTGCACTGTTCCAAAGGAAAGTGATTCTCTGATGTGGTATTTAAACTTCTTAGCCTAAATAGTCATTTCAGGCTTGCCCCAAGATTCTCTTATGTCACCAGTCCAGACATGCCTCATGGATCTCTTCTGTCTCCAGTCAAGGCCTGCCTCATGGTCTTCTTCTGTTACCATTACATTTAAAAAAAAAAATACATACACAGTTTTGTCTCTTGTATAAATTTCACTGTCGTTGTTAGTTCATTTAGTGGTCCATAGAGTTTACTTTCCACTGCTGTTTTTTCTGGCGAAAAGGTTTGCCTTAATGTGTCAAATTCGGTGCAGTCCTATAGGACATGCTCTGCTGTCTGGGGCACCTTTCCACAGGTGCACATGGCTGATACACCTATCTTCAATTGTGTATACCTGTGGTTACGTATTCGGTTGTTGCCAGTTCTGAGGCGGAGGATAAAGACTGGTTCTGGTCTGTTCATAATAAAGTAGTCGTCTTGTGCTGGGGCTGGTGGTTTTCTGATCGATTTAATGATTCTTTTCTTTTGGTGGTATGTGACTGGTACATCCGGCTGCACTTTTGTCGCACCTTCCCCTGCTAGTTGATCAGCTTTCTCATTTCCAGGCACTCCACAATATGACGGTATCCACTGCATTATGACTCTTCGCTGAAGCCTGAGTTGTATCAGCAGTGTTTGCAATTCTGGTAGTCTCCTAGACTGGAGTGCTTCAAGTACGGATTTAGCATCTGTCAGCATTATCACATACTGTGAGCCAAGATTGGTATTTAGCAATTTCTCTGTTGCTATCTTGATAGCTTGAGTTTCTGCTTTATAGTTATGGCAGTACTTTCCGGCTGGTACTCTGGACTTATCCCTAGTAATATCTGGGAATTATATGTACACTCCAGCACCACCATTTCTAACTGCACTTTGTGCGGACCCATCTGAATAGATTCTAACGAATTGTTCTTGTGGGTATTCTTCATCAATATAACTAAGGGTGGCCATTCTGCGTTGTACACTATCTTGCTATTTCTTGTCAAATATCCCTTTCACATTTGTCTGGATTTGTACGGTTAATTTGCATTTTTCTCTCTATGGGGTTTCGTTCCGGAATACTTTTAAGTGGGCAACCATTTTCTGAAAGGTCAATAGTTTGTCTACACATTATTTTTGTTTGGTGTATAAAGCTGCTTCTTTTTAACCGTCCCAAAGCTAGGTTCTTAAATCGATTTTTCATCGGGTGATCTTTCATACTGAGGAACCTTTCAGCTTGTATTTGCAACTTTGTCTCTCTGCGTTCTCTCAGTGTCTGTGTTTTCCCAGCTTTCTCCATTTCTAATATGGGTGTTGATTTCATCCCTCCTGTGATGACTCTGAGCGCTTGATTTTGCTCTTTGTCCAACTCCTTTAATGGGGTATTAGATGCTGAACACCATGCAGTTGACCCATATTCCAAGTGTGGAAGTATGCTCTGCTTGTATACTTCATTGAGTATTTTCCCATCGGCTCCACGTGTGGTTCCACTTAGTTTTCTTAGTACTGCCGTCTTCTTCCTGGGTTTGGTAGCTGCCTTGTTGATATGTTTTCTCCATGTCAACCTGTCATCAAATGTGACTCCTAGGTACGTGGGCTCTTTATCATCTCTTAGGGGTATTCCGTTTATTTTGATGATGCCGGCGTTTTGCTTTGGGGAGAGAGTGAAGAGTGTGGTGCTACATTTGTCTGTGTTAATGCTGACACACCATCTATTCGCCCATGCCTCAAGTGCATTTGTAGCCCGCTGTAGTGTTCTTGTGGCTATCGTTGCATGTTCATTGGTGCACCACAGCACCAGGTCGTCAGCATACATTGCCATTTTGATTCCTTTTGTTATATCAGCAACCAGATCATTGATAAATAAGAGGAAAAGTGTGGGCGACAGTATCCCACCTTGAGGGACGCCTTGTCGCAGTAGAATATTTTTGCTTGTGAAACCATCTACCTTTACCCGGACTCTTCTGTTATATATGTATACCTTAATCCAATTGTACATTTTTCCATTTACTTTATAGTTTCTCAATTTCTTCAAAAGCCCCTCCTTCCAAACCTTGTCAAAAGCTTTCCTTAAATCTATCTATGCCGCGAGTACCAGCTTCTTATCTTGAAAAGCATCCTCTATTTCTTGGGAGAGGTATGTTGTCTGGTCTTCCGTAGAGTAGAACTTTCTAAAGCCCGCCTGCTGTGGTGTAATGATGTTTTCACTTTCAATGTACCACTGTAGTCTGTTGTTGGTCTGAGATTGTTTTGCAGAGACAATTTGTGAGGCTGATCGGTCTCTAGTTGGAGGCATTATGCGGAGTACCATAATCGCTTCTCTCCAGATCTGCGAAACATACCCTGTGGCCTAGCAAGCATTAAATATCTGTAACAGCTTTGTTTTAGCCAGTTTTCCTAAGTTTCTGATCATTTCTTTTGATATAACATCTGCTCCTTGTGACTTCCGCATTTTCAGCTTTGTAATGGCCAACTCCAGCTCGTTAAGTGTAATTGGCACCTCTAGCGCCTCTGATGTTTTTTTTCTTTCTGACTTCTAAATTGTGTCTTTTCTAGAATTTCGCGTTTTTTCTCCGAACTGATTTAAATAGCGTTATCTAAAGCAAACGAGTCCGCAAATAGGTTGGCTGCCTCTTTTCCTGTGACCATGTTTCCATCTTTCTGTAGCGTGATATTTGAGTTCCACCCTGTTTCCTCATCATTAATTTGTTTCACAAGCTTTCATAACTTTCTGAAGTCTTTTTCAAAGTTCAGCGACCATGTTTTCTCCTGCCAGCTTTCCCTTTTAACCTGCAGCTTTGCCCTTACAAATTTTGCTTTTGCATGCTGGTAGTTATTGTGATGTTCTTGGTTTGTCCTGGTCTCTGGATGTTCTACTTCGTTATGTAAATTTTCTAGCTCACTACTCCAGTATGGCTTATAATGCTTACGGGCACCTCTTTGTATTGATCCTCTTGCTGCCTGTAGTATGTATTTGTTAAATTCTTTAACTACTTTGTTTATATCCTGGTCTACGCTGAGACTTCCAAGCAGTATACTGGTACGGTACTTGAACATTGTCCAGTCAGGCTTCTTGTAGTTTCACCTTGGCAGCGTACTAGTTTCTCTGACCTTTTCATTTTCTTCATTCAGGAAGACCGGTCTATGGTCACTGCCTCCCAGTTGATTTAAAAACAATTTGTGTAATGTTCCATTCCAGATCTGGAGAGTGAAATGCTAGGTCTGGGGTAGTGGTAGTGTGCCACGACCTAGAGTAAAATGTGGGTTGATCAGTTGGCCTAATAATCAGAACAAGTCTGTTGTCATCCTGCCACTCCTCCAGTTTCTCTCCTCTCTTGTCTATGTGGTCGTACCCCCAGCTTCGTGAATGGCTGTTAAAGTCTTCACATATAATCATATTTTCTACTACTGGGATTGTATCTAGTGCCTGGGGACGATCTTTTGGGGAGTAATAATTGATCAGGTAGAAGTCTGCATTTCCAGTTTATAGTTTCAGAATCTAATATTCTGCTCCATCCATATATACTTCAGTCTGGCACGCAGTGATATTGTTCCTTACAAGAGTCAGTATTCCACCCTTGTTCCTGCCTTTCCGGTCTGATCAGAAGCACTAATAACTCTGATTTTGAAGATTGTAACTTCAATGAGGTGGGTTTCTTGTAGACAGCATGTATGTTTCTCATTTAGAATATTTTCTAACTCTAGCTTTTTATTTGTAACCCCCTTTCGGGGATTATATACAAATTTGTCCCCAGCATGTTTCGGATCAATAAAGCCCGTTTTGAAACAAATTTAGTTCTGCGGCTAACTGTAGTTGCAGGGTGTTGCCTATACATATATGTTGATCAAAAAAAGGTAGATTACTTTGTTTGTTTCTTATTGCTTAAAAAAAAAAAAAAAAACGTGCCGCCCAGTCCTAACTTTGGGAGGTGTTCATGTTTTTATTTTTCTAGATTGTATTTCTGTTCGCATAAGGTCGTATCTCCACTTCCATGTACAATGTGATAAAGCAGCCGGGCTTGCAAGGAGAAGAGCACAAACGATCACTAAAAGATGCTGGCGTTGGATAGGACAATCATTGAGACACCTAGAGAACAGCATAACTAGAATGTCTTTGCATTGAACCCACAGGGATATAGGAATAAAGAAACGCAAAAAAAAAAAAAAACACACACATGGAGAAGAGAGCTGGAGAATGAAGTTAAAAAGATGGGAGGACATGGGGTGAACCCATGCAACAGCGAAGGATAGAACGAATTGGCGTGAGTTGGTTAAGAGCCTGTGCTCCATTGGTGGATAAAAAGGCAAAACAAGAAGATTTCAGAAAGTATTCACTTCATCTGTTGCATGTTTCCTGATAATTTGTTATCATGTTGCCAGTCTTACCTTTTGAACTACATGCCATATGTTAATGCCGTCATTTTACAGCCTTCAGGTTTATATTCACTGTTATGATATTTAGTTTCCATATCCATATGACAATGGTGTTCATGAATTCCCACTTTTGCAGCCTAGCTAGTTTTGTAGCTTCTTTACGTTTCGTTATTTTTGTGTGTTACTAGTATCATTTAGCCACATCTACGTGATATTATTTTTTTTCTTACTGACTGCGTCTTCACAATTTTTATCAAACGATTTGCTGTTTCTGTTTATGGTGGACACACAAAGACATTTTTCTGCAGCGGTTTGAATTATATTTCTAATATCCATCCGGATTTGTTCATCGTCTGCACTGATTAATTTGGCGAATTTTCAGTTTCATGTTTTAATTTGTCTGCAAATGTCTCAGGATATGAATATTTCGTGTAATCTTTCTTTGTTTACTCTGGATGTGATCTTTGCAACTTGGTTTAGCTGGATCTCGTAAGTTTGCTTTTTTTTTAAATTTTCCAATAACATGGTAGTGGTCAGTATGACACTCAGCTACTCAGTAGCTTCTCACTTGTTGTATGTTCAATGCAGTTAAATTATTTTTAAAATTGTGATCTTTTTGATTATAAGTTATCTTGGCCCAATATTGCAAGGAGCTTGTTTTTATACATTTTTTCTTTAAAATCTGGTGTTGCTTTTATGTATTGCATTGGATACTGCGAGGTTGATAATATTTGCAATGACATCTGCAAAATCAGTATGTCATTGTCTGAGCTATTATGTTATTTAAATGGAGATTATAGAAATTTCCATTTATATCAACTACCTTATCTTCAATGGGTGCATGCACAATAATCATCGTGATATTTTTCCATTTTCTTTGTATTCGTAGCTTACTCATCCTATCATCAACAGTTCCAAAATTTATAATGCTCTCCCACGTCTATTACTTGACAACAAATGTTGTCGCTGGTTCATGTTTGTTTTGCATGTAGTGTTTTGTCCATACACTAAGATCATTCTGTTTTTCTCTATGATACCCTCCCATGGAGATCTGATTTCTTTAATCGAACTTATGTCCATTCTGTTTTCTGATAACTTACGGGGTTCTTACATTTCATGTTCCAAATCTCAAAATTAGGCCTTGGATATCTGTTTCGTCACACATAGTTTCACATAGTTGGGACATTCTTCTGGAAAATCATAGGCCAGGAAAAAATGCTGTGATCAGTTGAGAGTCCATCCTAGAGAAATTACCATAATATTACGATTGTTTATCTCAAGCGATTTCTATATCAACCTCGTTACTGCATATGCACCCACTCTAACATCAACAAAGGATGCAATATAATTTTTCAATGAAAAGCTGGATAATGCAGTAAAATCAGTTCTACATATTTTAATACTCGGGTGGGATCGGACTCAAACTCTGTCTTGGAAAATATACTGTTGGCCACATGAATTAAAATGGACAGACTGTTTGAATTTTGCATTAGAAGTGACCTGTGTATCACACTTTATTTTCAAAACTAAAGACCGACATAAGATGTCATTGAAACATCCACGATCTAACCACTAGCACTGCCTGACACTTATTCTCCTATGGAGGCAGCACGTGAAGTATATGTCTCCAACTCGCAGCTACCACAGTGCTAACTGTGATACTAGCTAATACTAAGTTGTTTCAAATTTTCGGATGAAACCAAACATAATTTTTCCTTTAAACAACAAATATATTCCCAAAATAAATATTTCCAAAACCAAAGACCCTAAACAGTGTTTTGAGTTTCAGCAGAATCTCGAAGATGCTTTTACTGATAGCAAGTATTAAAATCGGGTGCAATTAAATATTTAAAAAAAAATAGCTGCATCAGTGTATGGAATTAGAGAACATAGAAGTAAGAAGTGGTCTGAAGCAAAAAGCCAGACACTTCAACCCTTCAAAAAAAAAAAAAAAAGGCAGCAACAACAACAACAAGAAACACTTGTGGTAAATTGAGAGAAGCTAGAAATCATTTGCAATATGTAGCTAGACAGTGTACCAAACACTACTAGACCCAGTTATGTGACAACATTTAAAATGCTAGAAATAGTCGAATTATTAGAGGCATGCATGAGGGGCCATGGACCCAACTATTTAAAAAAATACACCACAAATCAGTTTGAATAGGGAGATTTTTAATGACATGAAGAAGCAGCTAGATAGATGGATGGAGCTTTGTCTGAAACTGTATTCGGATGATAACAAACTTAAAAAAAAAAAAAAGTTCTCTGCGTGCAAGAAAGACACTACCAACTCTTGACCATCTAGACACTTTCCAACATTTAGAGAATTAAGGAATGCTATTGATGAACTGGTTTCGCAAAAGATCAGCACCTCCCCCACCCCTTCCCCAGAGTGGAAATTCCTTTTAGGATCATCGGTGTTAAGAAACACATTATAATACATTCAGCAGCTAATAAAACTCTCCTGGCGTAAGAGACAGGTTCCGCCAGACTTCAAAGATTCAAGCATCATAAATATGTAAAAGAACAATGGTGATCGAAGTGACCGCAAAAGCTACAGGGAATTATCTCTATTGTGTTCTGTTGGAAAAGATCTTGCGATAATAGTTTTGTGAAGACTCCAAATCCTAGGAGACCATGTTTACCAAGAGTCCGATGTGGCTTTCGTGGGAACCGGTCTACCACTAATATGATACTTTCATTACGACAGTTTCTGGGAAAATGTCGTAAACAAAATCTGCCACTGTATATTCAATTGATTGATCTTAACAATGCATTTGATTTGGTTTGTCGAAAAGGCCTGCTCAACTAACTGAAAAAGATTGGGTGTTTACCTACCCAACTAAGCATTATTGAGTGGTACTACATAGGTTTAAAAGGTACAATCAGCTTTGATAGCGTAATATCTGAGGAGTTTGTAATTAACAATGGAGTGAAGCAGCGATGTGTACTTGTTGCTACCCTCTGTGAAATATACTTTAAAAATTATTGTGAAAAAAAAAGTCTTTTGAGATCAGGATGGCAGCCTTTACAATGCTTCTAGGCTGAAGGCCAAAACAAGGATAAGAAGGTGCTTATCAGAGATCTACTGTTTGCAGCAATTAACACACACTCAGAGAATGAGCTGCAATGTTTAGTGTCTGCATATATTGATACATACTGTGAATTAGGACTAAGAATCAGCAAAAAGAAGACGAAAATTATGGTGCAATGTGTTAATAATAGACATGCAGTCTACATTAGCGGTGAAGAGCTGGAGACAGTTGAACATTTAATCTATACAGGATTCACAGTGAATAATAAACTGTCGCTGGACCAAGAAAGCAATATCAGGATAGGTAAGGTAGCAACAACAAAGAGCAGCAATAGAAAATTAGTTTAGGTAACAAAAAGCTCTCGATTAGAACAAAAACTCTTGTCTATCAGGCTTGTGTTATCAGCACTGCTTTATTTCAATGAAACTTAGTCAACTTATTCGCTCCAGGAGAAATGGCTAATTAGCTTTCGCATGCTATTCCTGATAATGATATTCGCCATTAGGTGAGATGACTAGACCACAAAGACTGAGAAATTGGAAAGAGAAGGTATTACAACAGTCTTATTAATGCTCAGTATAGGAAGGTTTAGATGGCCGGATCTCACATGGAAAATGGAGGATGACAGAGTCCATAAGGACTTCCTCTTTGGTGACCTAAAACACCAAGTAGAAGAAATCGAGGCCGGCCTCTACTAGGATATACAAAGTGTCAATCATGAATGTGCACAATGTAGTTATGTTGTCCTCACTGGAATTGATTAAATATTGTTGTTTAAAACCTAATACATGCAATTCCCGGTAGGAAAGTGAAATGTAAAAGACAAAATGTATTATCATGGAATTAAATTACTAGTGCGTGTGTGTGCCTCTCTATCTCTGTATCATCATCTTGTTGATTAATTATTGACTTGGAATGCTCACCCCTTCAAAGTGGCAGGTGATGATATTTGACTGCATACAGAATAAGGAAATGGCGTTGATTCATTAATAAATAATTATGCGAAATATGATGGAACTGCTGATTACTACAATTAGGCTCAAAGTACTGCAAGCAGAGTCAATTGTTAAGTAGCGATAGACACGAAACACCTAGATAGCGCTATTGATAACATGCCTAAAAGAGGAATGTGCCAGTTGAAGGCATAATTAGACAGATTTGCATAGCTGAAAATACTTGGTGAGGAAAAGAATTGGCAAGAAAGTCAGAGCAACAAACACGTATTATAGTTCGTCTTACTTAGGGCAGAAAGTGCAGTGACTCGCTAGTGAGTGTTGTAGACTCAGAAATTCAAGAACGGTTTCATGACAATTGCTAAACAATTACTAAACGGAGAGCATATGAATTCATTGCACTGTTCGCTCGCACTCTAAGGTGCTTGAGAACATTTAGCTTGTCATGCATGCAGTAATCAATGTTTAGTGCAGTCCTAGCCAGCAAGTCTGCCTGTTCGTTTCCCGGCAGCCTGCACACCCTGGAATAAAATATATAAAAGATGCAAAGCTCTCTAGACCTGTGAACGATGCGTGCAAATAACCACTTAGATGATCTGTCTAAACGTTTCTCAACATGTGTTTGCGTTCAGCGGACAAGCATCTCCGACCCAGTCGTCTTCCCGCAACCTAATAATACCAGGGATATAGCCAAAATACCAACAGGAAAGCACCGTCACACCTACGATGCAGAAGTTCAAGCCATCTAGACAGCAGCAAAGAAACGTGTAAATTCCAGGTATATTTTTCAGTTTTATTCCTGACAGAAGCAAAAGCGGTACTTTAGTCACTCCAGCTGGAAAATTGCCAGATATACGTGCACTTCTCTCTGAACTAAGCAGCCAGTGCAATGAATGTGTGCAGTGGATACCGTCTCACTGCGGAGTTCCCGGAAATGAAAGAGCTAATAAACTAGCTTAGGAAGCTGCAACTAAAGAGCAACCTGGCGTTCCAGTCTCTTATCAACAGAAGAAGAGAATAATCAAGTCACATAGAAAGCCACAAAACTGGCACAAAGCGATCACCATTTTATGGACAGACCAGAGCAAGTCATTATTATACTTTTTAGAACAGGGCACAATCAACTTCGCAGCCACATGTACACCTAATTTTAGATTCGCGAATCAGATATTCACACTTGTGGACTGGCACCTGAGACAGCAGACAGCATTCTCCAAGACAAAATACAAGATTTCCAGGCAAAACTTCTTGCCAAGAGATATAAATAGTTTTGTCAGCATTACATGTATATTTTTAATTACAATGAATTCCTAATCTAACTAAAAAGTCACCCCTGTTATAAGACGTATTTTACATACTCATCTTTTTACAATGGACGAGTTTTCCAGCATGTCAAAGTGCTGTCGCACTGTTGTTTAGAAACAGTGTTGTTGTTGTTGTTTTTGTTTTGTTTTTTGCCGGATTTTCTCTCTTTGAAACACGTTAGTTACTCATTAAATAAACAAAGTCTTTATATTTAAATAATGATACCCGAGGACAACCGATCTGTTTTCACGGTGTGTAATTAATGTGTGCTGTGTATGTTTACGGTTGAATGACGGCCTGCCTCAAGGCTCTCTTCTGTACAGAATGAAGCTATGCAGGTGATCCTGGGATGTACAAGAGACATCCCAAATGTGTGCATACGATACATTCTTGCATCGCAGACTGTTAAATTTCTGAATTTTAAAGGTTCAGTTTCATAGTTTGGCTAGTTTTCTTCTTCTTCTTTTTCTTCAGCATTTCGAACCCTAGAGGTTCATTGCTGCACATATCACCCGCCACCATTTATCTCTCTGGTTGACCTTCTCCTTCCATTTGGTGACACTAAGTGTTTGCAGGTGTGTCTGGAAATTATCTCTCCATCGTCTTCTTAGTCTGCCTCGTGGTCTAATACCACTCCTCTCCCTGGTCTATACAGTTTTTACTTCTCTGCCATCTGACATTCTTTCAAAATGTCCCAACCATTTAAGTCTTTTAGCTCCCATGATACCAGTGACTAATGTGAATTAAATAGATTATGAATTTCGTTCATGCCTCTCACTCTCCATTGCCCGCTGTTTGCATCGTTGATGGGTCCAAAGATTCGTTGTAAGACTGTTTTTGAAAATGTATTGTGATGACTCTGCTTTGCATGGTCTCCACGAGTACATTGTGGCAAGCAGGAAGTCTGTGCTACAAGTGACGGCACGAGATAATTGTGGCCGGTGGAGTAAGCGAGGGGAGGCCCGAGCTAGACTCGTGGTCAGTCGATCATCAGAAGTCAGGGAAGACAGTTGTAGTAATTGAAGATGTCGTCTTTATGTCGCGAAAATGGTTAGTGTTCGAATATGTCGCGAGTAATAGAAGTGTGAATAATGTTTGAACATGTGAAATAAATGGACCAGAATAAACTGACAGAATGTACAAAGGAGCCGAGCGGCGTTTGTGGTGTCAACCCTAGACGTTAAAGCTTCATTCCATGTAGAACAAGGCGTTATCTCTTTAGAGTATGCTTCATTTCAGAGCCATATAGAACATATTATTTCACCAGCTTTTAAATAGTGTGATCTTGTTGTTGCGAAATAGAGACTTTGAAATTAGCAAATGTTGAAGGTTATAGTATACATTGTTTAACCTCTCTCAGCATGTTAGAACAGTGGAAGTTTGTACCCACATTCTTATATGTTTCCGTTCGCTTGAGTTTCATAATATCGACTTGTATGCATCGGAGTTGATATCGTCCTTCTGCCTTGTTATTATCTTGTTTTCTGTCTTTTCTTGATTGATAACTAGTCCAATTTTGTGAGCTGCTTCTATCAAGAGAGTCCGTTTTTTTTTTACAGTCTCTAGTTCGTTTTCTGAAACGATATAAATAGTATCTGAATAACCAAGTATTTGAGCAGTTTCTCCTATTGTACACTCGTGTTTCAACTTCCTCATAATTTTCTCCAGGGCCATGGTGAAAAGATGTGGGGACAGAGCATCATTTTGTATTAAATCAGATGTTTTTTGAACAGGGTCTGACTCTCTGCCTTTATATGTTACTATATTATAAGTGTCTTACTTACATAGTTCGGTCATAGCAATTAACTTCTTTGGTATTAGAATGTCCTTCACAGATTCAATAAACTGTTTCTACTTGCACTGTCAAACACCATTATATTTTTAATTTGTAGAAAAATTATGCACATGTAATCAATATTCTAAGTAAACCGTAAACATACACAGCACACATTAATTACACACCGTGAAAACAGATCGGTTGACCTCGGGTATCATCATTTAAATATAAAGACTTTGTTTATTTAATGAGTAACTAACGTGTTTCAAAGAGAGAAAATCCGGCAAAAAACAAAACAAAAACAACAACAACAACACTGGTTCTGTTATTTACGTAAATTGAATAAATGATCTATTGTTAATCTGTTTTGTCAGAAACCTGCTTGGTTATCTCCCAATGTGTCTTTACCTATGCATTTAGTCTGTTCAGCAGTACCGCTTATAGTATCTTATAGTTTGTAGATAATAGTGATATCCCACTATCATTTTTCACATGTAAACTTTTCTCCTTTGCTTCCTGTCTGAGGCGTCCAAGTAGGTTGTTAGTCAACTTATACCGAAAAGTCTTGCGTGCTCTCCCAACCTTAACCATACTGCGTTTAGAAATTAGGACTGATCATTGTAAGTAATCACCCCCATGGTCATACATGACAGTCGATTTAACATCTTAAACCGACGACTGAGAGACACATGTCAAGTCAATGGCCGTGTCTGCATTTCCAGACTTCATTGACATTCTAGTCAGCCTCCCATCATTAATGCAGACCATATTGGAGTCAACCATTACCTCTGCATGAGTAATTCCCTGTCGGTTTTCTCCACTCGTGTCCCATTCTCTGTTCCTCGCATTGAAATTCCCACATATAAGTAGCCTATCACCTGGTAACTCCTCACAATCGGATCAATTGAAAAGACGATGGTGTGCGTATGACAACAGACAAGGAGAAAGGGGAGACTTTTCTCCATAGGTTTATAGCTCAGACCATAATGATGTATACATCATGGATGCAGTTAGAAAAGAGTTAGCTGGCACCTTGAAGTATATGCATTATAAAGACATGATACAAGTGGAAGATATCAAAGCAATTGGGAGAAAAAAAACGGGACACTACACCAGGGCCTAATGTGGTCAGGTATGGTCACATAACGGCTGTGAGGGATGTAGACCTGGCAAAGATGGCTGACTGTTTAAAACAGAGCATTAAGACAGCATCAGTACCGCAGGACTGCGTGCACATCTATCTAATCCCACTACCAAAACCTTTCAAAGATCATTCAAAGCTCAGTGGCTTTAAAATCATCACCTTACAAAACTCATTTGGGAAGGTCTTGGAGAAGATAGTTGCTGTAAAGCCATAATTTTTGGAAAGGGAGAAGCTTCTCCCAAGAGTTATGGGAAGCTATTTAAGCTAATGTCCCAAGTCTCACGATAGATGGTAGAAACGTCAACAGAGAGAGCAATCTGAAGTATCTAAGAATTACATTTGACAGGAGCCTGTCTTTTAAGGACCACGAGGAGAGTGTTGTGAGGAAATGCCAAAAAGGACTTGGTGCACTTACGACTATGGCTGCGATTGACATAGAGAAGAAAATGCTTTTCACACTATATCAGCACCTCGTCCTGTCAGTGGTTGATTATGGCCTGGGACTGCTAACCGTCTCTAAGAGTCAGATGGACAAACTAGAGCGCATACAGAACGCGGCTATGCGGGTCATTCTGTGTTGCACCAGAGACACCCCAGTGGTGTGTATACGATACATCCTTGGTTTGCCGACGGTTGCAGGTAAGCACAAGGTGCTGCAGGGGAAGTCATATCTTAGGGTAGCTGCAGACCCATACTACCCTTTGCATGAAGTTCTGGGTGCAGTTAGGGGTCAGCGACTGATAAGAGGGAGGTCATGGATGGCTCAGGCAGATGAGATAATCAAACACGTTAGCATTTTTGAGAACATTAGGCGAGGAGAGGAGTGGGTCAAAGTGCCACCTGAATAGTTAGACTTGTGTAGAGTCATAATCACGTTGAGCTGGTAATGCAGAGACTGGCCAGCAGGTGCAACGGAGGTGGAAATTCAGCAATTAATTCAAGATTATGATCGCTCAGAGGATTTGATCATTTACACAGACGGTTCAGTGTCAAGAGGCAAAAGCAGTGCTTGGGGCTTTTTAGCAAAAGTTAATGGTCGACGTTTGGTGCAGGAGAGCCTAGCATATGATTCGACAACATCCAGCTTAAGAATGGAGGTGGAGGCGGTCATTGCAGCTTTCCGCTGGTTAGTGAACACGACACACACACACACATTGTGATTGTAACTGCCTCAGAAAGCATGCTGAGGAAGATCAGAACAGGTATGCTTCGTGCAGAGTGGCATGCTTTTTTTCACCGGGTCACGCTGATGTTTTACATGCCATGTGATGATGCCGTCTACAGGTTTAAGTTGTTTAAAAACACCATGAATGTTTGTTGTTATGATGGTTTGTTTCCATATCCATATGACAATGTTGTTCATGTATTCCAGCTTCTGCTGCCTAAATACTCCGTTTATTTTTTATGTTACTAGTATCATTTAGCCACATCTAAGGTGCATTATTGTTTTCTTACTGACAGCGTCTTCACACTTTTTATCAACCCATTTCTTCTTTCTGTTTAAGATGGACTCACCAAGACATTTTTCTGCAGCGGTTTAAATTAAATTCCAGGTTTGTTCAACGTCTACACTGAAACATTTTTTGAATATTCAATTTTATGTTTTAATTCATTTGCAGATTTCTCGTGATTTTGATGTTTCATGTAATCTTTCTCTGTGTCTTCAGTGTCGGGATCCTGTGTGTACATTCATGGAAAGGAATAGACCATAACGACGTCGTTAACCGTAGTCACTCTGATACCAGAGATGACACAAAGGTCAAACACAGTGTGCTTGACGCTGGGAGTTAAAATTACCACTCAGTGAAGACCAATTGATGACCGCAAGTATAGCTGGACGCTTCTCCAGGCAGGTCCTTGGTATGATTGTTGCATCGTCCCGTACTAATCAAGTTTGATCATCAAAAGTCACACAGAAAGGGAACAAGGTGGCTTTTCACGTGTAGACCTTCGGACAGAGAGGACGTGTTAGTGAGTAGTTCAGTATGACGATAGAAAAGAACGTCCCCAGCAGAGGTTTGGTTTGCACACCCGAGATTGCCTGTGGAACGGACTGGAGAGCGAGGCAACTGTAAAGCTGATTAAGCCAGAGGGTTCAGGCAACAGGTGGCCATTCAGAGGGAAGTAAACTGTGCGTTATTAAATCTGTACTTACATTTAAGATTGCCATGCATTCTCTGTGTGCGATCGGGTCCAGTGTGTGTCAAAGTTAGTTTGTCATAGGCCCAGTTACGAGCCACGGACGAACAAGGTCACCTAGAGGTCTTTGGCACTCTGGATGTGATCTTTGCAACTTGATGTAGAAGGATAACATAGGCTTGATTATTTTTAAATTTTGCAATAACCAAGTAGTGGTCAGTATGAAACTGAGCCACTCTGTAGCTTCTAACTTGTTGTATGTGCGATGCATTCTCATTATGTATTTTTTTAAAAAAAATTGATCTTTTTTGATAAGTTATCTTGTCACATGATGGCCAGGAGCTCATTTAAATTGTCTTTTCTTTGAAATCTGGTATTGCTTATATATAGTCCATTCGATACTGCAAGGCTGATAATATCTATCCATTATCGTTTGAAACTGAATGTAGACTTTCCAAGCCCGCAACATTTTTATAGGTGTTTTCTCTTCCTATTCTTGAATTGAAATCTCCAGTATTTCCCTCTCTGAGCTTCTAGGATATTCTAAACGAGGTATTACAAATCTTCCTTTATATCATCTTTTTTTTTATCTTCAGTGGGCGCATGCCCATTAATCAACGAGATATTTTTCAATTTTCCTTGTATTTGAAGTTAACTAATCCTAATATCAACAGCTTCAAAATATATAATACTTTTCGACAACACTTTCTTGACGACAAATATTGTCCCTAGTTCATGTTTGTTTTTAGTGTAGTGTTTTCTCCACACACTATCATCATTCCATTTTCCTACCGATCTTTTTTTTTTTTAATCAACGTTCCAGTTTCGTTGTCTGTTTAACTATACCAAAATAAGGGCTTGGATATCTTTTTGGTCACGAAATGAATTTTCACGATGGTGTTAGTGTCGGATGGGTCCATTAAAGAAAAAAATTATACATTTTTTGGGAAAAACATAAGCCAGGAACAAATCTTGAAGCATGTAGTGGAATTTTAATTAGTGAATTCACTGTAGGGATCAGTTAAGAGTCCATCTTGGAGGAAACTACAGAATAATAATACCTAGATATTTTACCTCAAGCGGTTTTATCACTCTTGTTACCGCATATGCTATAACTCAAATTCCACAGAAGATTCAAAATATGTGTTATGGAAGCTGGATAATGCAGTGAAAACAGTTCTACATACTTGGCAATATTAATACTCGCGTGGGATCTGATTCAAACTCACGGCCAATTTGTCTTGTATAATATACTGTTTGTCACATGATTTAAAATGGACACATACTACAGGAATTCTGCAGTAGACGTGACCTGTGCACCACGAAGTCCTTTTTCAAAACTAAAGACCGCCATAATGTGTCACTGAAAAATCCAAGATCTGACAGCTTGCACCACCTGAATCTTATGCTCCCAAGGAGGCAGCGCTTGAAGTAAATGTCCCTAACTCGCAGCTACCACAGTGCTAACTGTAATACTAGCCATTCCCTTGTTCGCTACACAACTTTGAAAAAGACCAAAGATAATGTTTCACTTATAGATAGATATTTGGAACATTATCTGAAGCTGAATTCCAGAGAAATTTAACTAAAAAGCTCAACAAAATGGGAAAGAGGAAAACGTGCACAAAACAACACAAGGTAACGTTTCGGCCGGGCAGCCTTTTTCAAACATAAGAAGTACACATAGACGCTACCATCTCTTGGCTATCTAGACACATTTTAAACATTTGTAGAATTAGGGAATGCTATTGATGAACTGGTTTCGCGAAAGCCCAGCTCCCCACCACCCCCCCCCCCCCGCCCCCTCAAAGAAGACAGGGAATTCCTATTGAGATCATCAGAGGTAAAAAAGACATTATAACCCCAATCATTGAGCAGCTAATAACACTCTCGTGTTGTAAGGTACCGTTTCTGCAAGACTTCAAACACGCAAGCATCACAACTATGTACAAGAATAAGGGTGACTTGAAAGACTGCAATAACTACAGAGGAATATCACTGATGTGTACTGTTGGGAAAGTACTTGCAAGAATAGCTCTGTGAAGACTCCAGATCTGTTTACTAGGGCTGTACCGAATAGTGATTTTCACTGTAGTGGGACCAACTATTCGGCCTATACGAATACGAATAGTGTATCATCATCATCAGGTGCCTTGCCGACTGACGTGGCCGATTGTACCTCGGCACAATCTGCGATCTGCTGCAGCATGTATTAGTTTGTGTGCTGACACCTCCATGCCATGCAACAAAACTGTCAAGAATCTTCTCTCGATGTCTTCCTCTATAACTCCTTCCACAGATCTTTCTAGTGGTCACCACATGTTTCATTTTCATTCTTCTCAAAAATGATGACTGTCTCCTTCTGATGTCTGTGATTAGTTGTTTTTCGGGCTCCCGCCTCTTTCAAAACCTGTTGGTTGCTTTTTTTTGGACCGTTCAAGGTATTTTATGCATTGTTCTGTAAAACGACATCTCTGAAGCCTAGAGACATTGTTTGGCCTGCCTACCGATTGTCCAGGACTTACAACCATATGGTAAAACTGGAAAAATAGGAGAAAAATAGTAGCAAGCTAGAATTGTTTTTCTAAATTTTAATGGCAAAGATATATTGCATAAGATGTTCCTCATTTTATAAAATGCCGTTTTTGTCTGTCGCCTGTGCTCTTTTCGACAGTGGCGAGGAAAGTATCTCAAGTATCTTTATGTCTTCTTTAATAATGTTACAATTTATAGCCGACTTTTCTTGATTTTCGCCCCGGCACCCCTGGCATACGCACCCAGTTTGAGAACCTTTGCTGTAACGCCTCGGTCGAGTCAGCAGGCAAGACCTTGCTAGCTGCTATACCACGCAACCGGGTCGCAGTTTTCCCGCTACTACAAACTTAGGCAACAGCAACTATTGTGTTAATGAGAGTTATTTCAGTCCATGCAGCGTATGCAGAAATGAGTGTAAGGTAACCACTATTCGTATTCGGCCCGACCGCAACTATTCGGCCGAATACCGAATAGTCATTCGGTCCACTATTCGGTCCCGAAGCAAATACGAAGCGAATATTTGGTACAGCCCTACTGTTTACCCAGAGTCACAGTGTGGCTTTCGTGGGAACCCATCTATTACTGATATGGTATTTTCATTGCCACAATTGCAGGGAAAATGCCGTGATCATAACAATGCATTTGATGTGGTTAGTCGAAAATGTCTGTTTAACAGACTGAAGAAAAATATTTGTCTATCTATCCTACTGAGCATTACTGAGTGTTACAACACAGGTTGGAAAGGTAAAATCAAATGTTATGGCGTATCATCTGAAGATTTTGTAATCAACAATGGAGTGTAGCAGGGATGTGTACTAGATGCTACCCTCTTTGGAGTATACTTTTCACTTCTTTTGAAAAATTTCGTTGAGATCAGGACGGCAACTTTAACAAAAAGAGGTGCTTATTAGATAGCTGCTGCTTGAAGATGATGCAACAATTACCACCCACTAAGAGGATACGCTGCAATGTTTAGTGTCTGCATTTGATGTTGCATCCTGTGAATTTGTACTGACAATCATCAGAAAAGAAGAAAATTATGGAGCAATGTGTTGATGATAGACATGCAGTCTACATTGACAGTAAAGAGTTGAAGATAACTGAACACTTTATCGATATGGGATTCACAGTGAATAATAAACTATCGCTGGACAAAGAAAACAACATAAGGATAGGTTTGAGGAACGGAAGGCGCACGATTAGAAAAATCTATATTAATACAAATGTTAATTTTCTGAGTTTGCTAAATACAGATTCGGAAACTACTGAACCGATTGCTTTCAAAATTTCACTCAACGTTGCCTTTGACTCAAAGCATGTTTTTATTTCAGAAAATCGCACAAACCACTAACGACGTAGCTCCAGCAATGCTCAAGTCATAATTTGTTTCCTTGCCGGCCCGGATTTGTTTTTAGGTCATTGGACATTTTTGACTGCTAAGCAGGGCTGCCAATGACGCATTGGGTTCACATTTTGAAGCGTTCAAAAACGTTCTACTTTTTTGTTTTAGTGTATCCTTTTCACCCACATTATATACTTACATAACAGTGGGTAAATTGTTCCTGTCTTTACTATAGATTTTATACTATTCATCATTGTTTGCTTTTTGTTTTCTTCTTTTTTTTTTAATGATTTGCTTGGGTTTGTTGGTCACATTAGCTTGGCTTTTGCAGCCCCGAGTATACTTTTTTTTTGGTGTGTGTGGTTTGTATTCATTTTTTTTTTCCAAAATACTATTGAGCATTTCAGTCGGCGGCGGGTTTGACCTGTCTTGATCTACGTTCGTTATGCCCACGACTGTTTCCTGACTGAGTATTTATTTGGAAATGTAATGACCGGAACCTGTGACATTATTTCTTATTGAAAATTGCGTTATTATATAATTTTATTTCCACCTAGTACTTGAGTTGTGGTAGCGTAGTTGTAAATATTATGCCCATCAATGGGTGACCCGCGTTCACATCCCCGCTATGTGATACATTAAAAATTTTTTTTTGCCTGTAACTGGGCGGTTGGCACGTTGTTTTTGGGGTTTATGGCTAGACTGCGATATCTACGCCTTCTTTCGGTATAGGGGACTACAGCTAGCCTGCGATGCTCAATGGTTATGTCACGAGTATTCTTCGTTCGCCTTTGAGAGGGCCGTTGGCACGTTGTGTTGTGGTTTACAGCAAGGGTGCGATATCTGACCAGAACTCTTCAGTCTTCGTTATTATAGTTGCAAGTATTCTACGCTTCACTTCATAATTGTTCTTTTTCCCTTAGAGGGTGGTTGCCACATTGTGTTGTGGTTTACAGCTAGGCTGCGATATCTGCGCTTTTTGCCCAAAGACATCCAATTTCATTAAAGTCCTAATTAGCCTCCCCGCGATGTCTCCCTCGATCAAAAACTATTCGGCTACGTTGTGTAGTGGTGTACAGCTAAGCTGCGATATCTCCGCCTTTCGCCAGAAGACATCCGATTTAAGTAAAGTCTCAATAAGCCTCCACGCGACGCTTCACTCTATCAAACACTTTGAAGCGATGACAGAAACTTTTAGCTAAGACGGCTTACAGTCCAGTTTTTTGGGTGGATACGGATGCCAAGGTCAGTTACAAATCATCCCTTCGGAGAGGGAGAGCTGATGGGTGCGGGGTATCTTTTACCTCTATTTGTGAGTATTGTGTACTTTTTTTTCATCATCGACTATTACTGTGGGCTCCATCACTGGTTAATTGATAGAGGAGAGGTAGATATGACTGGGTCGAAGGGAGAAAGGGGGGGGGGGGGTTATTACAGACACTGTTAGCTTAGAGCTATTTTTTCCCTGTCCATTTCACCATTCTGGGCCACAGCAACGCGTGGCCGGGCACAGCTAGTTATTAAATAAAACCGCATGTCTGTCAGGCTTGTGTTCTCAGCACTCTTCATTATGGCATTGAAACTTAGTCAAATTATTTGCACCAGGAGACAGGACAAGATCATAAAGATTGAGGTATTAGAAAGAAATTATAATACAGCAGACTTCTTAATACTCAATCTAGGACGGTTTAGGTGGCTGATCCCACCTTGAGAATAGATGATGGCAGATTCCTTAAGGATTTCTCTATGCTGAACTAAAAGCAAAGTAGAAGAAATCGAGGCCGACCTCTACTACGTTTTAAAGATGTGTGGAAGCGGGACATGAATGATACAGGTATTGAGATAGACTCTTGAGAATAAAATATCATGGACCGATTTGTGAGGAGGGGCACATCAGGAAGTGAATCATAATAACGGAAAAAATAACTGAGAAAAGTATAGGAGCTGTACGACTGAAAAGAAACCATTAAACACGAATATTGACAACAACAGTCCTAAAATCCCATGGTCTAATCGTGGAAGACTTTTCTAATGCTGGTGAATCTTGCTATTCACACTCGCCATCGCCATGGGCTATGAGTCCCATGCCACCTCATTGCGTTCTAACACTGTCGTCTGGAAATACTGAAAGGTGCCAATCATGAATGGGTAAATGTATTTATGTTGTCCTCAAACAGATTAGACATTGTTGTTTTTAACCTGATACATACCAAAAGTTTCGTCTGTAGAAAAAAAAAACACAATAAAGAAATTGTATAAGTATATAATTAGATTACTAGTGTGTGTGTGTGTGTGTGTGTGTGTGTGTGTGTGTGTGTCTTTATCTCTTGATCATCAAAGAGTCGACTTCGAATGCTGACCCTTTCACAGTTGCAGATATTTGTCCGCATACAGCATAAAGGGAGGTGAATCCTCCAGAAGTAATTATGCGAAATATCATGTACCTGCTGACTACTACAATTAGGCTCCAAGTACTGCAAGAAACGTCATATGTTGAGCAACGACAGATACGAAACCCCTAAATAGCACCATGGATCACGTGTTTAAAAGAGAAATGTCTTGAATAGAGCCAGCTGAAAACATAATTAGACATGTTTGCATAGCTGAACATATTGGGTGAGGAAAGGAATTGGCCAGAAAGTCAGAGCAAAACAATCACGTGTTATATTAGAATTACTTGAGGCAGAAAGTGCAGGGACTTGCTATTGAATGCTGTAGACTCAGAAATTCTAGAACTGATTCATGACAATTACTAAACAGTCGACAGAGTGCATATGAAAAAATTGTAGAAGCAATTATATGACACTTAATGCGGCAAATCCTGGTGTATAATAAAATAACATCCAGTTTCAAAATGGGTCGAGGTGAGTGAATTTCAGGAACCAGCATCAAAGTTCATGATAACATTTTTATATGAGTTATGCCCCTATCTTCACTAGCCATTGAAGAGGATCTAACGTATGGTACAAGTTGCAGTCTAAATGTATGTCCACCTATCCTTTCTTCTTAGTGTTGAGTGACGGCCAGATCCTCCGGTTACTCTATGTTTCACAATTCTCTTTAGAGCGTAATAATTGAACTGTTCGTCCGCACTGTTCGCTCACACTCAGAGGGTATTGATAACATGTAGCATGTCATGCATACAATAATAACTAGTTAGTGCAGACCCAGCCAGCAAGTCCGCCTTTTCGTTTCCCAAGAACTTGCATACCCTGGAAACAAATATATAACAGATGTTAAGTTTCCTAGACCTGTGAACGATGCTTGCCAATAAGCACGGAGCAGATCTGTCTGAACTTTTCATGTTTTTTGAGTCAGTTGCAATCACAACATGTGTTTGCGTGCAGCGGATAAGCATCTCCGACCCATTGGTCTTATCGCAACCTAATGATACTAGGGATATAGTCAAAATACCAACAGGAAAACACAGTCACAAATACGATGCAGAATTTCAAGGCATCAAAACAGCAGCATATACACTTATAAATCACTGGTATGTTTTACAAACAGTTATATTTCTTACAGATGCAAAACTTCGGGCATTCCAGTCTGGAGAAAAACTAGCTATACGTCTCTTATCAACAGATGAAGAGAATAATCAAATCAACTAGAAAGACATCAAAACAGGCACAAGATGACAAAATATTATTGACAGACCATAGCAAATTAATATTATACACCTTAGAACAGGGCTCAGTCGACTTCGCAACCACATGTACACCCAATTTAAGATCATCGAAGCAACCATGTGCACATGTGGATTGGTACCTCAGACACAAGACTCCCAAATACAACATTCCAGCAAAAACTGCTGGTCAAGAGGGACATCCATAGTAGTCAACATTACAGGTATATTTTTGATTACAATGAATTCTCTTTCTAACTAAGAAGACAGCCTGTTATAGGACTTTTTTGACATACACCTCTCTATACTATGGCTTGCGTTTTCCATCATGTCCAAGTTCAGTCGCACTGTTGTTTTGAGCTCGTGCTGTATTTTTTTTCCACTATATTTTCTTTTTGAAACACATAAGTAACTGATTACAAATAGAATGACTTTATATTTAAATGATGATACCAGAGGGCAGCCGATCTAATTACACGCTGTGTAATTATTGTGTGCTGCGTATGTTTACGGCTGGACGTACGACGACATAGATACGTACTGTCCGCTGATTGCAAACATGGCAATCCAGGATATTCGCTCTTGCCACGGAGTTCGTGCGATTAAGTTGAGATTCTTCTCACTAGCTCCTCTGACATGAAACAATTATGTACACACGCCTGGGGGATAACGCACTGAAACTCGCATGGTTTCTAACGTTCTACTTTAGAGTACACTAGGGACAGGCTATCCTTGTCAGAGAAAATTTTTAGACACACAAAGTCAACAATTCCAGATAACAGGATACTGTTACCAGCTTCGGGATGTCATGATACATGCAGCCAGGCCAGGGCCTTCATGCTTGTAAATGTGTGCGCATGCAACGATACATTAGACACAGTCTTCAGCAAATCACAGCAGCTGAAAGAATTTTTTTTTTTGAGCGCCTCAGTGCCAAAAGCCATCTTTTGTTCAACATCTTCACAAGGACAAAAACTAAGAGGATGTCAAGGCAGCTTGGACCTAGTCTACCTCCCTGGTGGCAGATCAACCAGGATGGTCCAGCGACCAGTGGATAAGGACAGTGTGTTTAATTTGGCATTGGTGTCTTCTGACCTCACTCAGTGCTGCAGTTGGTGTGTCCTTGGTGACAATGACAGAAACAGCTACCCCTGTATCATTTTAATTTAAAAACGGTTGTTAGTACTTGCAATGTGGCTCTACTAGGGGGTTTATTCAACTCGTCATATTGCTATATTGACATTCGCTGATAAAGACATTGAAGATAACTCAACGCGTATAGATGCTGAAATAAAAAAAAGCACATCTCACAAAACCCATCCTGGTGCTAATTACTTTCGATTTGTAGACACTGACAAGCTGCCACAAACATGCAAGGATAATCGTGGATAACAACATCCGCAACCGAACTTTTCTTGAAATCTGGCTTCATGTCTGATTAATTCTACTGGCAAGACCTGGCCAAGATGTAACGTTCATAAGAAGTGAGTGTTATGCTAAAATACGCTAGGACAGGTCTTAGAAAAGATAAGGACCAGAAGGTTGGCAAGGCAATTAGATTTGAAACCCACAACTTGCTGCACCTTACACTCGGAGGCTAAAGACAGTTTGCGGGGACCTGGCGCAAAGTTGAAGTCTTTGCGCAAGACACATCGACAGGTTTTCAAGCCGAGATCAAACATGTGTGTTTGCCATAGACATGGAAGATGCTTACAACAAAGTTCTTTTCGACCTATTGATATGCTAGTTAAAAACGCTCGACACTACACCATGCCTTGTTAGATGGATAGGTTCTGCACTGTTTCTGCACCCATGTGATGTTTATACTTCTCAGCCAATAATAGTTAGTTCAGGATTGCCTCGAGGTTCTCTTCTGTCACCAGCCGAGGGTTGCCTCAAGGCTCTCTCCTGTCACCAGTTCAGGCTTGCCTCAAGACATTGAAGTAACGAGGGTTGCCTCAAGGCTCCCGTACTTGCTCCGTTCCTGTGACAGTGCAAAGCAAATTAAATGTCACTAACTGTCGTACTTTAAAAACTGGTGAACAAACAAAAATTCCTGGAAACGTTCAGCAATATGCGCAAGCAGTAAATGCGTATTTCAGTCGATAGAGGCGCCAAAGCCAACCATCTCCACCAGAAATGCAGTTTGTTGTTGACAGAAGTAGTCGGACACTATACGCTGGCTAGACGCACGCACATATTATTACACAAGGCATTTTACCAGCTCACACGTAAACCCGATACTTGAGATTTTGAATTCCATATAGCAAACATAGATCTGCGACTAACTGAACGTATTTGCAGGATGTTGCCTATTGTATTTGCCAATCAAAATGCAAGGTTGGTACTTTGTGCATTGCTTATTGCTAAAACTTGTTGCCCTAGGGGGGGTGTTCATTTTTTTAAACTGATTCACTGTCTCAGAGATGACGATGCTATCTAGAATGCGTCT
>CAJHNH020003427.1:0-69415 GCA_905116865.2 Candidula unifasciata | reverse complement strand
AGAAAAAGCTCATAAAGATGGGGAGTTGGCTAATGAAATAGAGAGATTTTGCTGGAGCTCATTGAAGATGTCTTGGTTAGAAAAGCTCATAAAGATGGGGAGTTGGCTAATGAAATAGAGAGATTTGTTGGAGCTTATTGAAGAGAGTGACATTCTGTTTCTAATCGACTGATTTATTATTGAAAATATATTATTATATTTATTTGCCATTGTAAATCAAAAATGATTATTATTATTATTTTTATTAATTATAATTATTATTATTATGATTATTATTATTAATCACTTAAAGAAAGCTTTGGACCCTCAGTGTGTAGATAGGAGACTAGATCTATATTTTATGGACCAGTGGTCAGTGTGTGGGTGTTTTGGTCAGCATCAAACCGACCGCCTTTACTTACCCCGACTTTACCTTTTAAAAGAAAAATAACCCAGCTCTGTTCACAATTGAACACTTGACCTTCGGCGAGCATCTAGCTAGTACACCAGGGGGCTCCAAACTTCTTGTAATGAAGGAAAATAAACTGTAAAACTGGCTGATGATTGACACACTTTACACACCAAGGGAAGACAACGTGACATGCCTGCATGGACTGACAATACGACACATTCTAGACAAGAACATAGAACTGATTAGAAACTGATATTGCTAATCTGCTTTACAGGTATTCACAGATGCATTCTTGCAATATGCAGTAAATCAAATGGTTCGCCCATTTATAGAGACTTGTTGTGCACAATACCACCCAATGCGTATTGCAAAATCGTTTAAGGACATAGAACGAACTAACTAACAAACTTTATTTTCAAAGGGTTACAAATTGGGCACGCAGGCCCGTCTGACATTCATCCCTTCTAAGCACTCATTTTTAAGAGTACCAATGCCTGTTATCAATAATGCATGTTATGGATATAATAAAGAAATATGCATTATAGAATAATGCATACACACATCATGTGCACACAATCTTACACACTCACACACATGTATATATACTCTTACATTCTCAGACATGCACATTCTTATACAGACATACCTAAAACATACAAACACGCATCTACATACATACACAAACAGAAAACACACACACATACATAGACATAAATGCACAAACAGAAAACACACATACATACATGCACACACACACATTCATTCCATACATACACACCTACATATGCATCCATGCATACACACACATACAATCACATGTACAGACACCCACATGGAGCTCAAGGTAGATCAAGAGCGAGATGGAAAGATCACATCAGAGACATTCTACAACAGTACGGCGTGTCTATGGTCGAGGTGGTCCAAAGAGCAGGATGACGAATCGGATATCTGGACACCAGAAGCGGTAACAGAAGACGGGAAGAAACAGAAGCATTGGAACAGCTGGATGGTTTGCTCACACATTAGGAATGCATCTTTACCGGTAAATACCGGGAAAATATCGATAGACAGCGATTTTCCCCAGGGACAATAATTGTATCCGTTGCCCTGTTAAAACACCACAGTGTCCGGGTTGAACCGTAGAAACACTAACAGAACCAAATTACATTTAGCATTTAGAATTTCAGTCCTTGGTGGGTTCCGGGGTCCCATTTGGAGGGTAGGTGGTGTGGGGTTTGGTGAGGGAAGAACAGACCCGCTGCCTCTGTTCAAAGCATGTCGTAGAAGCTACTAATTGGAGATGTTTCCTTAAAAGTCGAAGTGCATCTCCTGAAAAGTGAGGAACCAAATATCTGTACAAAAGACACATATGTCTAATGGCTAGGAATTAAAACTCAAGTTAATAAACAAAACCAATGTCCAAAAGGGGATGAGTAACCTGAACTTTCCGCCTGAGTTTACGAAAACGAAGAGGAAGAATTCCAAAGGCAAAAATTGCAATTTCTTGAGAAAAAAAAATGCAAACATGGAAAACTATCACATACGCCTTTAGGCGCATAGGGCAAATAGGGCTGGACCTATATTCTATAGACCAATCGGCACAAGATGGGTGATGTGCTAAACATCACACCGGCCGCCTTTACTTCCCGGGACTGAAGAATGTACCTACTCAAGGCTGGGTCGATCTGGAAGCCAAGGTCATTTTTGAAAAAAGTCTGGCTCTGCCAGGTAACGAACCCACGACCTTCTGATCCGCAGTGAGTGTCTAGCCGTTCCGCCACGGGGACTAGAGATGTGGATAAATGGATGAATAAGTGGCAATGCCATGGACAAACATCCAGCTTTTGAACAGGGCAGCGATTCGGCCAGGAGATACCTTCCCCTCGTTCACTGCTGTAAGCTCCAATAGAAATCTCTGGTCATTTATCTTCAGGATTTTAGTTTTGTTACAGAACTTGAATTTCGCCTGTACAGAGCTGGCCTATTTGTATGCATATTGTGTTTTCCTCGATTCTCGGGCAGATGGACTCCAACTTTAAAGGAATCACCATAATGAGTCTTATTTTACGACATGTTTGTTAGGAAAAGGGAGTGGGAGCGAGTGTATTCTTGTTGTCTCTCTCCCACAGCTGGGTCCTGTGTCGGCATACGGAAGCCAGGGATATTCAAGTACTGGTCGCCAATAATGGAGGGTTTAAAGAAAAGTATTGTTTTATCAGCGCTCAATCCAGAGTGTGGAGCTGAGTTGAGTCAAGAATAGACATCACAGCGCTTAGGGCATTCCCATGTGTGGTCCGTCCTCATCTTCAGAGCCAGCGCAGAGTTCCAATACTGATGGTACCGATCACAATCTGGCTAAATGTCCGTCTTGCCTTTCCTCTGAGTGTAGTAAGCCGACCAGACCCTCTGGTTATACCCAGGTGCCTCTTTCTCTTCAGACCATAATAATCTTGTTTCTCTACTGATTCCGTTGCTTGTTCCCAAAGGGCCTTGACCACATCTGCCTTGTCATGTATCAGTTCACCATCCAGTGGTGTAGATCCAGCTAATCTGTCTGCCTGTTCATTACCCAATACGCCATCATGGCCGGGGGAAAAGATCCAAAGTATGCTTATTACCCGTGTACTTTTCAGTGAATTTTCCACTCTGCTCGAAGCATCCCTGTCCTCACCTTTTTCAGCATACTTTCAGAGTCTGTTACAATTACGACATGTATGTATCTTGTTCTCTAGCCACCGGAGAGCTGCAGTTACCGCCTCCACCTCCATTCTCATGCTAGTTGTTGTGGTGTCATATGCTAGACTGTCCTGCACTAAAGATATTTCATTGGCTTTGGCTACAAACCCCCAGGCATTTCTCTTTCTTCTCAGCTCCTTTCATACGAGAGAGACACCTAACAAGCGAAGAACACGAATAGCGAAGTAAGAAACTGAAAGGAGATCCCTATTTCTCTCCTGGAAACACAACTTCAAAATTGGAAGATGACAAAGATAATGATGATGCAATAAAGCAGAATTCCACAACTGAAGTCACACAACATATGAACATACTCCAGTGCTGAGTGACTTATAAGTGTATATGTGTGTATATACAGTAGAGCAGAACCACTTCAGCTGGCATCCAGGCCCCGTGGTCTGTTGAGGAAGGCGAAGCACTTATGTGTGTGACAGGAGAACAATGACTTTAGCTTCTGTTAAGAATCACCAATAATAACTTGAAAGCTCTCTCAACTCTGATACTCAAATTCACAAAAGAAAGCGGGAAAAGAAGAAAGAGGAAGACGAGTTTAGTGAGTTCCATAAGTCGTGCCGAACTTTCAAGATCTGTAACCCCTTAACCGTTCTGTGTTGAAATTTGGCAAACACCTGTTAATAATAATGTCCTTGTACGTATTCTTTTTTAAAATGTAAATTAACACTTAGTTTCCATTTTGCCTTTTTGCAGGTATATGAAAATAAAAACGCAGTTAGCTTGAATAAACTGAGTAAGAGAACTTTTCAAAACATCAGACTGTACGCCTGTCATAGGCGTTTCATTCCGATGTGGTCATCTCCACCATAAGTCTTCTCTGGCTAGGGGATTTTAACTGAAAGGGGTAAATGCTATCAAAATAATCACACACATCGCCGCACATGTGAACTATCATTTACTGTATGTTCAATTTTTCAGGGGTACACTCATTATTAGTCCAACAAAGATCAAAGATATTCGCCGCTTTAAGAAAACAGCAGCACCTGTGTATTTGTAAGTTCTAGAATCATAAGGACATAGAAAATCTAGCACCACATGCAAATAGTTTTGTTGATCCACACAGGAGTTTTCGGGATATTTGTTATGTTTGTTTTGTTTGTTGTAGTATCCAGAAGCCATGAGTTGTTAACCCTTAGGCTCGGTATTTTGGATATCGCAACCTTTCGGCCTTGATTCCACGATAAATACCGTAAATCTGAGAGAAATGTGGCTTTTTTGTCTACCCCCGGGAGTGAACCCAGACCACAAGGAGTTCGTCACCCAGTCACCGCGCAATCCGGTTTAGCTAACTACGCTAGAGAGCTGGGCTGGATATTTGTTAAAGTGTGAAGGCACGAGTTTGGAAACGTACTAAACAAAGCCTGGAAACCAACTTAAATAAAGCCAGCACACAGCGTGCAGCAGCGGCAAAAAGATAAAAACTCAGGATACAACAGAGTACAGCAGAATTCCTGCAATT
Organism: Candidula unifasciata; assembly: GCA_905116865.2. Classification (NCBI taxonomy): domain Eukaryota; kingdom Metazoa; phylum Mollusca; class Gastropoda; order Stylommatophora; family Geomitridae; genus Candidula; species Candidula unifasciata. Next base: position 64,814 of record CAJHNH020003427.1, on the reverse strand, counting down.
ATTTGAGTGCCATTATTAAGCTGCACATTCCTTTAAGTGTCTACTTGTATGCTACCGTTGTACGTCCAGAGTTAAGTCTGCTTTGTTAATTTCGCTTTTATGTTGCCTAGAATACGATATTTTTGTCAGGTCTGTATTTGTTTATTTCGCCTTTATGTTGAGTAGAATATTGCGAATAATTAAAAAAAAAAAAAAAAGATTTCGGAAATTTCAGCAGCTCTGAATTTTGTAAGAAAACTGTCTCATAATAGTGCTAGCCAATGGGAACTATCAGAATATTTATTTACATTCCATAACTTATAATATTTACAAACAATAGACACGTGTAAACAAGCTCGGCGACACAAGAAAAACAGTGGGCCCTATCAGGAAATATATTTTCTAGTCATTAGATGGGGGCGGCCCGGGGAAAGGGGGGGGGAGCGGCTAAATTAACCTAGTTTAATAGCATATGTACTTCAATTTAATTCACCCTACACAAAGAAAAACCAGCCTTTCCTGCGAAATTTCAATGCTCTAGGGGTGTTATGGGCTGGAGTTAGGGCTAGTCAGTGTCTCTCAGGTGTTCGATTGCTGACAAATATTTATTTCCTATTTATGCCAGGCCACGCGGACGTTCTCTTAGCTATTGTCCCACCAGATTATAGCTTCAGTGTTCATGTCAAAACGTAACAACCCTAGAATACTGGACTTTTCCTGAAACTCTGGGATTTCCTTTGTTTTGTATGAAAAAAAATTGAAGTTTTAAAGAAATATGTAATACATTTCACATAAATCCCCCCCCCCCCCCCAAAAAAAAAACCGAAAAAAACGTGGTAAGAGACAACTAGTCGGGGCTTCCTTCGAAGTCGGAATGCATCTGCCTGAGAGACAAGGAACCATCAGTCGGCATCTAGATGGATCAGATCTGTAAAACGGACGTGCATGCATCACCCAGGTTCTTTAACATGACTAAGAGTCTGGAAATAGAGGAACAGTGAACACTTTCTGCTGGAGTTTACATCCGGTGAAAGAAGCAGAAGAAAAATAAATATCATGAAAGGAACAAACACACACCTTTCAAGAAAATGTCAACACGTGGCTAAATTAGTCGGGGCGTGGGAAGGGGGTAGGAGGGGAGAGAAGGGGGAGGGGTGTTTAGTCTCTTTCCCTTGAAAATTTGGTTGAAAGGGGGGGGGGGGCTCTAGTTCTCTGTGTCCCACGGATTCCTACGCCCTTGAGAGCAATTGCCCACTAACAACCTGCGTAGTTGAGTGTACACCAGTGCCTGTCCACCAACAGAGAGGAACCAGCTGCCGGGAGGACCACCAAGGGAAGTTCGAGCAAGCACACTTTATATATGATGTCTGTTTGAACAGCTAGACGCTAATGGAAGCGCAGAAAAAGTAAATCCATCGCTGAAACGGAAACAATAGTTACAAAAATATCAATCAACCGCCCCGATCACTTCAGCGTGAGTTCGTGCAAATACTTACAAATACACGCTGGAGTAACGAAAACACTAACAAAATTAAACTAAGGAAAATAAAAAAATAAAATAAACTGCAGGGCGAAAGACAACAAACAGCCATTAGTCAATATGGACGTATTTTTTTTGCGGCAGTTTTTCCACCCACTGCATGGGCCGGCAATTATGAAGAATCAGTGTCAGAACTGCTAGGAGGGGGTCCTTTTCTGGATGCTTTCAGCGTGTCCCTTGAGCCGAGCAGCGCCTGTCAATCGATAGGTTTACCGGTAAAAACTCTCCTGCCAGGTTTCATGTTACATCTTCCTGGGTTAGGACCAAGGAGGGAGGAGAAGGTCTTGGGTGCAACACTGCAGTGGGTTCAGTTGCCCCATGTTAGCCTAGATTGCCCTAGATCAAAATTTTCTCAGATGGGCGATACTGGTTACTAGATCCGTTGGAACGATCCAAGTGGGTTGTAGTCTGGTGCAAGTGAAGGAAAGGGGTGGTGGCATTAAAATAAACCAGAAGGGCAGCAGTAGTCTCGTATGGATTAAGTGGTAAATAAATTTTAAAAAAAGTGTTGATAGAAGCATAAACAAAGAGGGACGAGAAAACAGTCTGAGAAACTTTCATACCTGCATTAATTAATCAGTAGGTCTTTCAGAGAACGTCGCTCTCTTCATAGAACACCTGAAAGTCTCTCTCATTTTCCAGCCCTGTGTGCTTTCATAGCCAACGCATCAACAATGTCCTGTATCTACATTCATGGTAGGTCGGCCTCTCGTTTCCCGGCCTCTCGTGTCCCGGCCTCTCGTGTCCCGGCCTCTCGTCCCGGCCTCTCGTGTCCCGGCCTCTCGTGTCCTGGCCTCTCGTGTCCCGGAAACTGTACCCTCCATCGCCGTTCTCTCACGGTGCTTGACATGCCCAAGATACCTCTGCTTTCGGAAGAGGATGCTGTTTACGAGCCAGTTCTTATTTGAGTCCATTAGTCCTACAGTTCTAGACTAAAGATGGAAGATAATGAAAGAGATAGATAAATGAAACCTGCAAAAAAGATGAACAAATCCATCACTCAAACCACCAGAGAAGCGTAAAACAACTACAGAAAACCCGGCACTTAGCTACAACCTGGTATCAGTGAGGCGACAAAAGAAAAAGTTGTGTAGTCATTTCAGTAAGTTTAGTTTTGCTTGTGTTGTATTTAGTTTCTTGTCGTTGTTCTGTTTTGCTGATGAAGGCTTAAAGCCGCAACGCTCTTTGTTTGTTTATTGTAAGTGCTTTTGTTAAGCTGACATATACTTTACATATTCCTTACTATTTTCTATTTTTTGTTTCTCTTTTATAATCTTTGATTATTTTTAAGCCACCGGATGAACGAAGTGAGCTGATCTCATGGGTCAACACGCCACCGGGCAGATCTCTACCAAAAGCCGTCAACCGGAAGTATACCTGGCAGCCAAAATTTTGTTCAGGACTAATCATGAACTTCTAGATGTGTTTACGCCAGTTGTCTTTGTTTATTTTCCCTGTGTAGTCGCTGATATGTGGAACAGTTTATTAGTTCTGCTGATACAACTGAGACTGTGAGTGTATTAACTAGGATACGCTGTGGATTATATATAGTCCGTGTTTGCTTGAAGAATGAATACTAAAGAACTCCGACAAAAGCTGGAGACGTCCCGTCGTCCTTGTGAAAATATGTTCAGGTAATACGTTGGCTGTTTTACGTCACCTTCCATCCCCCATCCCGCATCACAACCTACCCGCCCATCTATGTTTATAGGCTTTTATTACATACGTTTTAGAATGTTTACTTTTCTGTCTAAAAGGAATAACTCGTGCAATGCCATTCCTGTTTACGATATTTGTAATTTCTCTCTCTCTCTCTCTCTCTCTCTCTCTCTCTCTCTCTCTCTCTCTCTCTCTCTCTCTCTCTCTCTATCTCTCTCTCTCTATATCTATCTATCTATCTATCTATCTATCTATCTCTCTCTCTCTCTCTCTCTATCTCTCTCTGTGTGTGAGAAACAGTTTTGTTTGGATCTTCGTTCAGAATTGCCAGTCTACCACCCAGTTGGGTTAAGTGAGACTGACACATATGATTGTATTCAATGAGCGATAAACACCTTGTGACACAAAAAGTCACCATTCGGATGAGAATCCTCTGGTGTCTGTCTGTCTGTCTGTCTCTCTGTCTGTCTCTCTGTCTATGTAGTAGAACCTCGATTATCTAGACGCCGTTTTATCCAGTCTAGTGTAAAAATAAAAAAAATCTGGGTAATGAAGTGGAAAGATGGCACGTGAAACAAAAACGAAAACATGTAAGTTCTGACTCTTTTATCTCAGTGCGAACATCACTCATTTTTGCAAATTCTTACCAGATAACAGATAAAATACTTGTAAATAATAATTAAGCCCATGTTTGACGTTAATGTTTTCTTCGTTTTTATTGTATGTACAAGCATGCCGTATGGTGTACATGCTGTTTTTATGTCTGAACTTTCTTTTAAGGTAATGAATGTTTAAAAGTATAGTGCAATACGTAATGAACGTTTATAGAGTACTGGCCTATACAAAGCGATCAGAATATTTGAAAAAACAGTGGATTTTGGTAACAAAGTGTCGCCTATTTTTTATGATATGGATGGGGGGGGGGGGGGGGGGGGGAATAGAAACTGAGCATTTTAAAAATTCTAGCAAATGTGATGTTTGTTGTCCGGTGTAGCCTTCCGTCACATTGGGCCCGCTCTGGCAGAGTTTACAATGTGTGTGTGTGTGTGTGTGTGATTGTATTCTTCTTTTCTTCAGAACAATAATATAAAGAATAATAATGTTTTCCCTTGATGTACTTCCACACAATAGACACTCACTCTGGTACTCCATCTCCACGTTTATCATAACAAGAAGGCAAAATCAACACTGGTAGAGAACATGTAATTACTCCATGATTAATGGCCGCCTCTTGTGTCTTTCGCATCATCTACTTCAAATACAGCCATGGATTCATTTTCTGAATCAATGCTCCTTTGTCAGAGAGCCAACATTCCTTCAGAAATTATGACGTAAGAGAAGAGCTTCGGGTCGTTGTGACTTGAGAGGCAAAACTGTTTTAATCACGTGCTTGTTGATTCAGGGCTTGTTGGAGGGGCCTGGTTTGTGGGTTTTTTTTTTTTTTGGTGGGGTGGGGAAGAGTTGGTCTCGGAGCAAAGATGAGAACAATAGGAGTGGATGACAACGACAACGATGATAAGGAAAATGTTATTGTGTAAGCAGCCAGAGTTTTCTACAGGTTAACGAAGAGAAGTTCAACAAAATAAGAAAAAGAAGGAGGAGAAGAAGAAGAAAAAGAAGAAGAAGAAGAAGAAGAAGCAGAGAATAAGAAGATGAAGAAGAAGAAGGAGAAGAAGATGAAGAAGAAGAAGAAGAAGTTGAAGAAGAAGAAGAAGAAGAAGAAGAAGAAGAAGAAGAAGAAGAAGAAGAAGAAGAAAAAGAAGAAGAAGAGGAATAAGAAGAAGAAAAAGAAAAAGAAGATGAAGAAAAAGAAGAAAAAGAAGAAAAAGAAGATGAAGAAAAAGAAGAAAAAAGAAGAAGAAGAAGAAGATGAAGAAAAAGAAGAAAAAGAAAAAAAAGAAGAAAAAGAAGAAGAAGAAGTCCGCCTATTCTGGAGAACAACGAACACACGCACTGCTGGTTAGGGAGAATGTCGCCCACCAAGACGGCTTCCTGTGTACGCAGTGCTAAGCTTGTTTTTTTTAACGGATAAATAGGCAGATAATGTGACCGCCTTTGCTTCCAAGAACTTTACCTGGTACCCATTTAAGTCTAGGTCGACCTTAGAGCCAACATCATTAAAAAAAATGTCCAGCTCTGCTGGAATTTGAACCCACGTCCTTTAGATCCGCAGGCCATTGTCTAGCCGCTACACTACAGGGGCTTCCCACACCCACACCAAAAAACACACAGTGTACTGTATCAGCTTTCTGCTTGATTCCACGGGGATACAGATCCACTTTTCATTATGTTAGGTTTTGCAGACTACTACAATCATTGCTTCTGTTAGTGTTCAAGTCGCCTTTTCTAGAACTTTCCTCCACTAACTAACTCCCTTAATCCGTCTAAATCGCAGTTTAACAAGCGGCAACACATCCCGCCCAAACTGCTGCAATTTGATCACAATTTGCACTCTCGTCCAGCCATAAACAAAGGGTCTTTCACAGAACTTAGAAGATTTTTTGGGGCCTTCTGAAGGCAGGCTCCGAGAAATGAATCATTGATCAACTCTGACACACCAAAACCTCTTTAATAACCCTTGGCAAGCACCAAGGAAGAACAGCACTTTCATGGTTTTTAAACGTGGATTGGCTTTGGTCACAAGAATCTGGAATATTAACGGTTTACAAATCTGGATTGGATCGTGTCGGATGTATTTGTATCTGAAAACATCGAATTTAGAGCGGATTATGTTGTAAACTTTTGGCCGCGTGCGGATTCGATGAGGTGTGTGTGTGTGTGTGTTTGCATGTGTGTTTGTGTGTGTGTTTGTGTGTGAGAGAGAGAGGAAGAGAGAGAGAGAGAGAGAGAGAGAGAGAGAGAGAGAGAGAGAGAGAGTCTGCTTTTGCATGTTTGTGTTCGTTCTATATAGTTTTTGATTTGACTGGTTTTAAATTTGTTCTGTCCGGTTCTTGATTTGACTTATGTTGAATCGTTTTGTCAGGTTATTGATTTGACTTTTGTATTAGTTTCGCCAGTTTGGTTTTTGATTCGACTTATGTTAGATTATCTCTTGTTTTGCTCTTGTTTTGACTTTTTTTGAGTGGTGAGTCTGGTTCTGTGTGTAATATATATATATATATATATATATATATATATATATATATATATATATATATATATATATATATATAGAGAGAGAGAGAGAGAGAGCGAGAGAGAGACAGAGAGAGAAAGAGAGCGAGAGAGCGAGAGAGAGAGAGACACACACAGAGAGAGAAAGAGAGAGAAAGAGAGAGAGAGAGAGAGAGAGAGAGAGAGGGAGAGAAAGGTAAAGTAATGGCAAGGCCAGATTATGAAACATCTGTGAGATTATATGGAGTTAAAATAATGTGTATTACTTGTTCTTTCTACTACATTCAGCGTGAGTGAATGAAACCTGTTTTAGCGCTCTTCTGGCTCGGCGATGCATTTCTGTAACCGCGGTTTCCACAAGTCCCTTGACTTTGACACAAGACATCTGCATTCCTCTTAGGACAATACCTACTTTTTGTGGTGCCGTTTACCACTCATAGTTACCACTTTCCTAATTAAACAGCTTCTTCTGGATATGAAGGTTGGCGAGTAGACAGCTTCTTCTGGATATGAAGGTTGGCGAGTAGACAGCTTCTTTAGGATATGAAGGTTGGCGAGTAGACAGCTTCTTCTGGATATGAAGGTTGGCGAGTAGACAGCTTCTTCTGGATATGAAGGTTGGCGAGTAGACAGCTTCTTCTGGATATGAAGGTTGGCGAGTAGACAGCTTCTTCTGGATATGAAGGTTGGCGAGTAGACAGCTTCTTCTGGATATGAAAGTTGGCGAGTAGACAGCTTCTTCTGGATATGAAAGTTGGCGAGTAGACAGCTTCTTCTGGATATGAAGGTTGGCGAGTAGACAGCTTCTTCTGGATATGAAAGTTGGCGAGTAGACAGCTTCTTCTGGATATGAAGGTTGGCGAGTAGACAGCTTCTTCTGGATATGAAGGTTGGCGAGTAGACAGCTTCTTTAGGATATGAAGGTTGGCGAGTAGACAGCTTCTTCTGGATATGAAAGTTGGCGAGTAGACAGCTTCTTCTGGATATGAAGGTTGGCGAGTAGACAGCTTCTTCTGGATATGAAGGTTGGCGAGTAGACAGCTTCTTTAGGATATGAAGGTTGGCGAGTAGACAGCTTCTTCTGGATATGAAGGTTGGCAAGTAGACAGCTTCTTCTGGATATGAAGGTTGGCAAGTAGACAGCTTCTTCTGGATATGAAGGTTGGCGAGTAGACAGCTTCTTCTGGATATGAAGGTTGGCAAGTAGACAGCTTCTTTAGGATATGAAGGTTGGCGAGTAGACAGCTTCTTCTGGATATGAAGGTTGGCAAGTAGACAGCTTCTTCTGGATATGAAGGTTGGCAAGTAGACAGCTTCTTCTGGATATGAAGGTTGGCGAGTAGACAGCTTCTTCTGGATATGAAGGTTGGCAAGTAGACAGCTTCTTTAGGATATGAAGGTTGGCGAGTAGACAGCTTCTTCTGGATATGAAGGTTGGCAAGTAGACAGCTTCTTCTGGATATGAAAGTTGGCGAGTAGACAGCTTCTTCTGGATATGAAAGTTGGCGAGTAGACAGCTTCTTCTGGATATGAAAGTTGGCGAGTAGACAGCTTCTTCTGGATATGAAAGTTGGCGAGTAGACAGCTTCTTCTGGATATGAAAGTTGGCGAGTAGACAGCTTCTTCTGGATATGAAAGTTGGCGAGTAGACAGCTTCTTCTGGATATGAAAGTTGGCGAGTAGACAGCTTCTTCTGGATATGAAGGTTGGCGAGTAGACAGCTTCTTCTGGATATGAAAGTTGGCGAGTAGACAGCTTCTTCTGGATATGAAAGTTGGCGAGTAGACAGCTTCTTCTGGATATGAAGGTTGGCGAGTAGACAGCTTCTTCTGGATATGAAAGTTGGCGAGTAGACAGCGCCTTGTCTCGGAAACTGAAATCATTTGGTTCTAAATGCCTTCACCGAACTGGACCAGAGAAGCCAAAGGTGCTGCCCTGGAGTCCGTTGATGAAACGGCTATAGATTGTAGATGCGAAATAGAAAGTATGCCATTAGGGGTATAGAAACGGCAATAGATTGTAGCAAAGGAATAGAATGTAAGCCATATGTGGTATAGAAACGGCTATAGATTGTAGCAAAGGAATAGAATAAAAGCCGAATGTGGTAGGGAAAAGGTTTCAGATTGTTGGAGAGGAATAGAATGTAAGCCGAATGTGGTAGGGTAAATGTTTCAGATTGTTGGAGAGGAATAGAATGTAAGCCGAATGTGGTAGGGAAAAGGTTACAGATTGTTGGAGAGAAATAGAATGTAAGCCGAATGTGGTAAGGAAAAGGTTTCAGATTGTTGGAGAGGAATAGAATGTAAGCCGAATGTGGTAGGGAAAAGGTTACAGATTGTTGGAGAGGAATAGAATGTAAGCCGAATGTGGTAGGGAAAAGGTTTCAGATTGTTGGAGAGGAATAGAATGTAAGCCGAATGTGGTAGGGAAAAGGTTACAGATTGTTGCAGAGGAATAGAATGTAAGCCGAATGTGGTAGGGAAAAGGTTTCAGATTGTTGGAGAGGAATAGAATGTAAGCCGAATGTGGTAGAGAAAAGGTTTCAGATTGTTGGAGAGGAATAGAATGTAAGCCGAATGTCGTAGGGAAAAGGTTTCAGATTGTTGGAGAGGAATATAATGTAAGCCGAATGTGGTAGGGAAAAGGTTTCGGATTGTTGGAGAGGAATAGAATGTAAGCCGAATGTCGTAGGGAAAAGGTTTCAGATTGTTGGAGAGGAATAGAATGTTAGCCGAATGTGGTAGGGAAAAGGTTACAGATTGTTGGAGAGGAATAGAATGTAAGCCGAATGTCGTAGGGAAAAGGTTTCAGATTGTTGGAGAGGAATAGAATGTAAGCCGAATGTGGTAGGGAAAAGGTTACAGATTGTTGGAGAGGAATAGAATGTAAGCCGAATGTGGTAGGGAAAAGGTTTCAGATTGTTGGAGAGGAATAGAATGTAAGCCGAATGTGGTAGGGAGAAGGTTACAGATTGTTGGAGAGGAATAGAATGTAAGCCGAATGTGGTAGGGAAAGGTTTTCAGATTGTTGGAGAGGAATAGAATGTAAGCCGAATGTGGTAGGGAAAAGGTTTCAGATTGTTGGAGAGGAATAGAATGTAAGCCGAATGTGGTAGGGAAAAGGTTTCAGATTGTTGGAGAGGAATAGAATGTAAGCCGAATGTGGTAGGGAAAAGGTTACAGATTGTAGGAGAGAAATAGAATGTAAGCCGAATGTGGTAAGGAAAAGGTTTCAGATTGTTGGAGAGGAATAGAATGTAAGCCGAATGTGGTAGGGAAAAGGTTACAGATTGTTGGAGAGGAATAGAATGTAAGCCGAATGTGGTAGGGAAAATGTTTCAGATTGTTGGAGAGGAATAGAATGTAAGCCGAATGTGGTAGGGAAAAGGTTTCAGATTGTTGGAGAGGAATAGAATGTAAGCCGAATGTGGTAGGGAAAGGTTTTCAGATTGTTGGAGAGGAATAGAATGTAAGCCGAATGTGGTAGTGAGAAGGTTACAGATTGTTGGAGAGGAATAGAATGTAAGCCGAATGTGGTAGGGAAAAGGTTTCAGATTGTTGGAGAGGAATAGAATGTAAGCCGAATGTGGTAGTGAGAAGGTTACAGATTGTTGGAGAGGAATAGAATGTAAGCCGAATGTGGTAGAGAAAAGGTTTCAGATTGTTGGAGAGGAAGGAATAGAATGTAAGCCGAATGTGGTAAAGAAACTGCTGCATAGAAGAATGACGATGACAATGTTAACGATGTTGTAATGATTTTTTTTTTTTCTAAACAAAGACAGAAAATTAAATGATTTGCCCATTTGGGGAAAATGCCTTATAATGCTATGTCACACAAAGCATATACTAAAAGAGGAGAAGGACGTTGAGCAAGAGGTAGACCAACAACCACATGGGAAGATAACATCAGAGAGACTCTACAGCACCAGGATGTGTCTATGGTCGAAGTAGTCAAAAGATCACGAAGCAGGACCTTGTATCTTCCCCGACAACCGAAGCTATACAAGAGGAAGACGAGAAGAAGAAACATGATACCTTTGAGGATACTGATGAGGATATTTCCTGCTCTGTGATGAAGCTGATAACATACTTGATTATGCGGATATTAACAACAATAACATGGATAATAATTATCCAGGCATGTCAGTGAGCACAAACGCACAACAACAAACAAAACAAACATCATCTCATGTGGGCACGTTTATAGCTTGACTTTTCACGTGTTTGTTCTCTCGCTATTGAAGATCCTTTAAGGAGAATCGAACGAGCAAGAAAACCCTTCAAAGATGAATAATGCGTAATCAAATGCAATCAATCGAATTTCTCTGGCAAATGACAAAGTGCCAATGATTACAAGTTAAACTGAATATGTGCAAGCGTAACCATTTTTACACAGAAACACAGCATGATTGGAGTTTACAAAATGCAGAGACAAGAAGATTCATCAGAGCCCGATAGAGAAACACAAATAAAAATTCATCACGGAAAAATAGAATATTGTCATCAGGGGAGAGCATCAATATCTTTCTATCAACAAGACTCAGTGTACACATACATTAATCTCCCCTGTTTGTCTAAAAATGACCAGAGAAAGAATAAGAAGGGAGTTTGGGAGATCGGCCGAACAACGGAGCAATTTTACCAAGGCAAATGGACAGGGCGGACAATTTTCTTGGGCAATTTCCCTTCACCGTCCATTTTTTAGTTTCTTGCTTCCAGGAAGTTTCTTTATATAGGTGCTATAATTACATTTAGTCATAATTCTCATTTGCTTTTCTCTCTCTTCACCTTCTCCTTTGCTCAGTTTGTTTCAGCTTTTTTTTTTCATTCTTTTTTTTATACTCTATTAGGTGCACGTTATCTCTCTTTAATTCCATCTCGTGTACTCATTTAACTGCTTTCTCCTTTAAACAGAAACACGCTCTCAATGGATGGGATGCATGGATGGATTATTTACATTTATGCAAACTCCCTCTTCTTTTCCCTGTCTCTACCTTCTCTCACTCCCCCCTCCCTCTCTTCGTTCTTTCTCTATTTTTTTCTTTTTTTTCTTTTCTCTCTCTCTTCCCCCTCTCTCTTCCCTCTCTTTGTGTGTTTGCGTGTGTGTGGGCGTGTGTCTCACAGTCTTTGCGTCTCTTTTACAAACGCTCACATTAATCTATGCACGTTTGTTTGATAAAGACCGTGAGCAAATTTAGAAGAGATCATGTGAGACACGAAGAAATTACAAGAATGGTGGAATTGAGCCTCTAATTAAATTCATTGAAAAACAAAGACTGAAATGGTTTGGCCATTCAATTAGAAGGAATCCAATGATGCCGTGGAAGTAGAAACACCAAGAGGTAGGGGACGACCAAAATGAAGATGGATTGACAGAGTTACGAAACCTAGAGACTGCACAACATCGTAGCATAGAAGGCAACCAAGGGTGCTCGGAAAAGGGTCATCTGTTAACCAAGCGGCACAAAGCAGAAAACAGACAACAGACAGTAGAAAGTATGTGTGTGCGCTCGCGTGCCTAGAATAAGTAGTTAGAACAAATACAGTTCGTGACAAGCCACTGTGTCGTTGTATCTCTTCAGTTGTGTTAGTACAGAATTACATCAACATATGATGAAGCAGGGAAAAACAAAGTCTTTTCGCTGAAATACGTAAATCGCACTGTCAAGTAAGGCATTATATCTCTCCACCACAGATTTAAGATCAGCCACCACTCGATTTCCACGTTCTCTTCAAATTTAGTACGTGCTCTTTTTGTTTACATAGAATAATGACGTTTAGTTTCATTGATACGTCCTCAGCTTGTTTCAGCCATTGGCTAATATGTGTGGTAAATGATTCTGAAGGCATAATCTTTATCAGCCCCGTGTCCAGAGTAAAAAAAATAAAATAATAATAAAGGCATTCGATTGATGATGTGATCAACATCCCACGTGTAGCCTTTACTTCCCATAAAGATCTGTGACTACATTTTAGGCAGGTAGGTAAATTTTAAAAATCCTTGTCTAGATAGGGTTTGAAAACACGAGTGCAAGAATCATGTCTTTCTAGAATGTAGCAATACGAGTCTGTGGTTAAGCCCCAGCTAGGAAAGATCTTGAAGATCGGCACAGGATTAGAGCGATACTCTGTGTAGGCAAGTGCACGAGTTTGGAGAGCTGGCGAGAGACAAGAGTTTATTTCAGGCAGAGTGTGATGAGAGCAAAGGACATGCTACACGATGATGATTTAGGATTTCGGCGTCTGTGGCTCAGGTGTTTCGTAACTCCGAGGTGCCTGGTTCGATTCTAGCTACGGTCGATTCAGCAGCGGACCGCTTTTTCGTGATTTTGACAATTGTATTGAGCTATCTGACCAGAGCAATGGCAACCCTCTGAAAGTAAAATCGCGTAGTAATTAATAGAATAATCATTATAATTGATTGTACAGCTGAAGGGAGCAGCCCAGATGTTTTGAAAAAGGCGAGGATTCGAAGACAACTTATCAGAAACATCATATTTTGGTCATGCTATGAGAGGAAAACAAATGGAACATGTTGTGATCACTGGAAAAATCTGGAAAAAAAGTGTCAAGAGAAAACAAGGCGGGAAGGCGATTGATAGTCTTTTGTCATGGCATGGAGGGGTGTCAGCACACGAACTGATACCTGTTGAAGGTCGCAGACTGTGAAGAGGCTTGATTTATGATCTACCAGTATAAGGAATGACTGCGTGTCGAAGTTGTTTGTCCATCAAGTGTCCCACCAACTGGTGCAGTTCATAGAGCTTTGTAGTAGTAGTAGTATTTACTTATTGTAAATTCTCTCTTTGCATCAAAATGTGTATCCTTTATGCTGTTATTTTTGTTTGTGTTTGTCTTTTGGGCGATTAGTGAAAACTCACAAGGAGATCCGATCGAACACATCAGAAGGAAATAATTTAAATTCTTTGGTCATGTGATGGGAAAAAGAGAACTGGAGTACATCGTGACAGTAAGAAAGTTAGAGGAGAGGACAGACAGAGGGAGATAGAGGGAGAAGATGCTGGAACGTTTGATATCACAGCTGGAAGCCAGTCTGTGTCAGAACTGATTGAAAGTACGCGAGGTTTTGGATAGACATGACTACCAACGACACACGGCACGGGCGATCAGAAGTAGTAGTTCTCTCTTTATAAGTAAAGTAAAAGATCCCCTTTCACGCCTTAGGCGCATCGGGTATATAGGAAGAGCGTCGGATATTTTTACACACCAATCGGCGCTGGATAAGTAATGTGGTCACCATTACACCGGCCGTCTTTTCTTCGACAGGACAGCCATCCTGGTAACCATTTTAGGCTGCGACGCCCCATACCATGACAAAAATCCACGCAGCCAGAAGTGGGTTTCGATCGCGGTACGTTGGATTACGAGTCGGACTCGCAACGCTTAAGCCACGGACGCCGCTAGTTCTGTATAAGTCTATACTATATCCTTGTTTTATATTATCACATTTACACTCGTTTATAGTTGCTCTGTCTCCACGTCTTTCTGAAAATTAGAAACATTTTAATTAACTCCCAAACGATGGAATAACTCTTTTGCCACCTCCACCTCTTTGGCCCTGTCTGCTCTGTCGTCATTTCAGCCTCAACAAACTGACATCTTTATTCAACCATTTTTCTACCCATCCATTCTTCCATCTGTTCATCAATCCAAGCAACGTTCATCCATCGATTCTTTTATCTACCCATTCCGCATCCAGTTAGTCCATATTTTCTCCCTTTCTCCTCACCTTCCTTACTCTGCACATTCATCTACATATCCCCCATCCAACCCCCCCACCCCCCCCACCCCCATAAGCTTTATTCATTTAATGTTTTTCTATATCTAAGCATCCATTCATCCATCCATCTGTATATCCACCCATTAAAACACTGCTCCTTTAATCCATCGACAGTTCTTTAGATCTGCCTCTTTCTTTCTTTCTTTCTTTCTTTCTTTCTTTCTTTCTTTCTTTCTTTCTTTCTTTCTTTCTTTCTTTCTTTCTTTCTTTCTTTCTTTCTTTCTTTCTTTCTTTCTTTCTTTCTTTCTTTCTTTCTTTCTTTCTTTCTTTCTTTCTTTCTTTCTTTCTTTCTTTCTTTCTTTCTGTCTGTCTGTCTGTCTGTCTGTCTGTCTGTCTGTCTGTCTGTCTGTCTGTCTGTCTGTCTGTCTGTCTGTCTGTCTGTCTGTCTGTCTGTCTGTCTGTCTGTCTGTCTGTCTGTCTGTCTGTCTGTCTGTCTGTCTGTCTGTCTGTCTGTCTGTCTGTCTGTCTGTCTGTCTGTCTGTCTGTCTGTCTGTCTGTCTGTCTGTCTGTCTGTCTGTCTGTCTGTCTGTCTGTCTGTCTGTCTGTCTGTCTGTCTGTCTGTCTGTCTGTCTTTCTTTCTTTCTTTCTTTCTTTCTTTTACTCCATCTTCTCACACAATCCTAACCCTTTTCCAACCGTCCCACCCCGGACCACATTTTCTTCAACCACCCACACATAACTTTCTGTCCATCTATATTATGTTTCTGTCATCCTCATCGATTTCTTTTATATCTTTACTTAACCCACTCTCCCGGTTCCATTACCTCCACCCTCTGCCGCACCTCTCCACAATTTCATCTCATCTCTGAGACCCAAAAATACTAAAGGGATATTCGGCGTGTCAACATAATGACCCGGCCTGGCATGCGATGAAATCGCCAGTTTTTCCCCATCAGTTTATTAGAAAAGCTGTCGGCATTGCGCGACAAAGCTGTCTATGTTCATTGATGCATGTTTAAATATCCCCCATCACTGGATTCTCCCCGCAAACTTTCTTCCTTTTGTGAAGGCTTTTTCAAATTCGGTAACTTTTTAATCATCTCCTCTCTAATCGTGTCTTTTTTAAAGTTATCCATTTTACAGGGTTTTTCCCACTGTTCTTAACTCATTCTTCACACAGTTAAGAACACACACACGCACATATACACAGACACTCACACGCACGCACGAACGAACACACTCACACGCACGCACGCACGCAAGCGCAAACACACACAATAAACACGAAATGAGCGTGTTGACACCAAATTTGTGAAATCCCGTTTTAAAAAGCCAGTTATCTTATTCCGGAGACATTGTACTAGTTATTTGCCTTATACTGCCTATAGTGATCATGAATAAATGGAAAAACACAGAGGATATGACAGCTGTGTTGAACCGGCACCAACCTTTGTTCCCAAAACTGGCTTCATCGGCTTTTAGAAAGGGACAGTGTGTCTTATTCAGACAAAGACACAGCATAACAGACTTCGTCAACATATTATCAAGTTTTTTTTTTTTTTTTGCATAGGGAAGACGAGGGCGTGTCCCTGCAACGTGGCACGTGCTTCAACTGTACGCTGACAACAGAGACGCAATCTGGCCTGTTCAAACCTCAATGAAGACAAAACTGTATCGTACACGGGGGGATACTTGAACCACACGACACGATAGCTTCCACTTCAAGGTTACTGTCCTCTTGAGATACATTTTCTGACAGTCTTTGAACCAGTACAAAAGACACGGGGAGAGAAAAGATGAAAAAATTGTAAGAACACATTAAAGCTGGTATGTGTCAACTTTACGAAACCATTTTTACAACGAACAAGCAGAGAACGTTGCGACGATTAGCCTTCATCAGCAGAACAACGACGCGAAACGAAACACAACAAACACAACACAAGCACGCCCGCGCGCACACACACTATGACCTTACTGAAATTACTGCTTTACCGTATTTAAATATGATATAAACAATTGACACAAAACAATAATAAATGGCCGAATTGCGAACAATATTTTTAACAAAAAATTGTTACTTGACCCAGCAAAGCAAAGAATGGAGAAGAAAACTGAACTAACACAAAAAAAAGCGTTGCAGATAATTATAGCCTAATCATAAATCAACAATAAGAAACAGAACCCAGCACACACAAAAAACAGGAAATGTATGAAATCTGTCGTCACCTTTTAATGAGACCGACTGGACCAGGCACCCAAGTGGATGGATAAATAACAGCTGCCATCTCTAGCAACAGAGCCCCATACGATTGTCCGTGTAACCCTGACAGCGCCCACGAGGCTTCGCTTGCATTCAAATATTTAATCAGTGCTACAGGAACACTAAGTTTACAATGTTTACAGTATCGATGCAAGCGAAACAATGTAAAAGCTGAAGCCTTTTTGTAGGTTTAGGTTTAGACAACGGATCAACCTTATGGCACAAAGGTAGTAACCCCTTAAGTGCTCCGTTCTACTTCTAACTCAAGCCTGATTCTGTGGAATCTCAGTACAGTGCACGAACTCCGTAGACTGGCGTTTAGGTATTTTTTTTTTACTCCAAAAGTTTTTGTCCCGTCAGCTGTGTTAGGCTACGCTTTTCAATTTCTAGCTGCCAAGGGATTTTTTAAAACCTGTTTAACAATACACACGGGCGTCCGATCTTACTACACAGAGACCAGGAGAAATAACTAAAAGTCCATGTGAAAAAATCCCACCTTCACCAGGGCCTGAACCGTGACCTCCAGCTAAAAAAGCAAAAATAGTGCGAGAACGAGAATTACAATCAATAAGTGTATTCATTATCTGTTTCAATCACTATTAATGAAATAAAATAGACTGCAGTGAGTAGGGGATACACAAAGAAAAAGAAGAAGAAGTAGAAGACGAAGCAGAAGAAGAAGAAGAAAAAGAAGGAGAAGAAGAAGAAGATTAAGAAAAAGAAGAAGAAGAAAAAAGAAGAAAAAGAAAAAGAAGAAAAAGAAAAAGGAGAAGAAGAAGAAAATGAAGAAAAATAAAAAAAGAGGAAAATGAAGAAGAAGAAGAAGAAGAAGAAAAAGATGGAGGAGGAGGAGGAGGAGGAGGAGAAGAAGAAGAAGAAGAAGAACAACCACAACAACAACAACAACAACAACAACAACAACAACAAAAACAACAACAACAACAACAACAACAACAAACCTTTCGTTTAAAAAAAAAACTTTTATTGTTTTTTTAATTTGTTCCTATAATGTCTGTTTTATTTATGCTGTGTGTTATTGCATGTTATAGATCACGAATTCCTTAAAAAGGTGCCCTATCGATCAGTTTGTCCTCTCCGGGCTGTCACCTAAAGGTTTACATAACCATCATGAGACTTAAACATCTCCGTTTGGAGGGTAGACCAGCAAGGCAGATCGCAGATACCCGGTACAACCTTCAAAGAAGTTGTCCCCTCTCTCCCCGGGCTACACCTAAAGGTTTAACTTACCATCATGACACTTAAACATTTACGTTTGGATGGCAGACCAACAAGGCAGATCGCAGATACTCGGTACAACCTTCAAAAAAGTTGTCCCCTCCAGACTGTCACCTACAGGTTTACATAACCATCATGAGACTTAAACATTTCCGTTTGGATGGCAGACCAGAAAGGCAGATCGCAGATACCCGGTACAACCTTCAGAGAAGTTGTAGTTAGAGCGTCTGTGGTAGGTCGCAGGCCTGGTATAAACGACACTACAGAGGGGCCTGGGATGGTCATCATCGACGATCAGGTCACCCATTGGCTCGCGGGTAGACGACTTCGTCACCAGTCCGGAAAGTATTTGTCTTTCTTCTGCGATCGCATTAACACTGGAAGCGTCTTTTTCGTGAATACTTAAGGCCGAGCAATGCCAAGCAATTTTATTAAAAAACACGGCGCACATAACCTAGTCACAATTATAACCTAAAGCTCCTCCTTTAGGGATGCTGACTGAACGTCAAGATTTTCATTGTTGAGCAAAGCAACGGAACGATGGGTAGCCGAAACAGTAGTTGAGCTCGAATATTCACATCCGTTTCTTTCCCCCGACGCTGCCAAAAATAAAACCGCTAGCCCGCGAGACGATGATGATAGCTTCCGGTTAGCGGTGTAGACACGCGCTGATGGCGGCCGCACGCGAGCGCCCGTGTGGTTGGAAAGCCAAGGAAACAAATATGGCTAAGAGGCGGTAGGTGTCATCGACTAGCACAGGTGATCTAGTGGAATTAGAGACATGTCGCCGCTACCAGATGCTGGTACATTGCTCTTACACACGCGATAGTAATTTCTACAACCTAATTCGGATTGTGCGTTAACGTTTGTTGGATACTGCAGCATGGGCAATGGACAACTGTGAGTGCTTATTGTTAATAACACCGCAAACAGATTCATTATTTGTCAATGAACAGGTTTTTTACTTACATAAATAATTACAGTTAAAGTACGTTTTCCCATGTAGCGAGGCACTGACGTAAATTAGGCAAAATTTATAATTTATAGATTATTGAAATGTTTGGTGGTGACGGGAGCGGGGCTGTGGGGTGGGGGGGGGGGGGCGAGCAGACAGCAGGGACAAAACCTGAATGCAGTCCAAGAAGAGAAGTGACATACCGGCAGACATAGAAGCACTAGGAGTCATCAAATAGACAGAGAGGGCCTAATAAAGAACATGAATGGAGTCGGCTGATATCTGTATCATCGACCTGACGGGCTCGAAATGCTGAATTAGCAGAACAAGATAATTTACACACCAATCGGAACTATTTGGCTGCTCCTGTCGGTATCACGTTGGCTGCCTTTGCTTCCCAGAACATGTTATAGTACCCACTTACTTTTGGCTGATATGATGACGTGCACGGTCATTGGAAAGAAACATTCATATCTAGAGGTAGATTCTAACATGTGCTAACCATATGGTTTGCCAGACGTGCCAGACACTTTCTGGAATCTTTCTTTGGTAATTATAGATATACAAAAGTAGACTGCATGATGTTTTTGGGTTAGGTGACCAATGCCCCTTCTCACCGCGAACTTGTAGTTAAAGATAGTCGACTTCTTTTTCTGCGTTTATCCGAAGATGTTATTGCTTTGTGCCCGCTAACAGTATGGCTACGATATTTGCGCTTTTCGGCCGACACATCCGACTTCAGCAAGCATTTATTGAAATAGCAAGCCTTCCCGGAAATAGACGACTCATAGCCAGCGGTTCATCTGCGGTTGAGCAGAACAAGTCCTACCTGGCATACCTCTCCCCGAGCAAAACAAGTCCTACCTGGCATACCTCTCCCCGAGCAGAACAAGTCCTACCTGGCATACCTCTCCCCGAGCAGAACAAGTCCTACCTGGCATACCTCTCCCCGAGCAGAACAAGTCCTACCTGGCATACCTCTCCCCTAATTAGCATGTCGTAAAAAGAGACTAATTTGTGGAGTTCCCTTCCAAGTCGGAGTGCATCTGCATGAGAAGTGAAAAACAAACCGTATGCACACAAAAGTTTGCATCTGTAAAACGGATATGCACACAGAACTCAAGATCTGGAACAAGACTAAAGTCCAGAAGTAGACGAACAAACAGAATTTCCGTCATTATCTACAGCCAAAGAATTCTAAGAAGAAGATGAAGACAATGATGATGGCGATGATAACGATGATACTTGCATATCTGTATGTCCAAACTAAAGCCGTTGACCCGTGGCAGTGATCAACTTTTGGACGTATTTAATTTTGCTTCGACCGAAATCGGTTAATCCATCTTTTTGTCCGCTCCGGACCGATACCTAGAAGTTTACCATAGAAACCTATGATTAAAAATCCCTAGTCTAGACCACAGAACAGATCTCAGATACCCCGTTCAACCTCCAGACAATAGATAGTGATGTGTCACCGTAAAGGCTAGACAGGCGAGATCAAACCTCCAGGCCCATGCTGGTAAGGAACGCACGTCTTGGAGGTCTGAGGTTTGAACACAGGATCGACATCATGGCACACGGGTAGTAACCTGTAAGGGCTCAGTTCTTCTTCTAACTCAAGTCTGAGTCCAAAAAAGCTCGACACTGTGCACGGGCTCTGTAGCACCGGCGAAGATCCTGAAATACTTTGGGTAGTTTTCTAACTCAAAATTTTGCCGGTGCAGCGCCGTTAGGCTACTCTATTCGATTTCCAACTGCAAAGGGATTTTTTTATGTGCGCAACAATACACACGGGTAAAATCTCACTACCCAGAGACCGGGGGGGGGGGGGGGGGGGATTACTGTAAGTCCAAGTAAAAAACATCACAGCCCTAACCGAGGATTCAACCTGGAACCTCTAGCACCTGAGGAGGACACCGTGCCTCGAGAGCACGCAGCCGCCCGCACAACCTGGAGAAACCATGTTTGTCTTTCATGGCCTTGTGGGTTTCATTCACACCTGCTGCAGTTGTTATTTTAACAAGGCCACTGAGTGTCACAACTGCTCGTGCCTACTTTTGTTACACTTGAACGTTAGCTCGTCTCTGACCTTATACATATAATCTGTATGATATAGTAGTCACTTGGCGGTGAGCGACAGCTGTCATGTTTGTAACTTTTGGTTTGGGGTAATATTATGCGGGCGCGCGCGCACACACACACACATACACACACACACGTACATTCTAAAACACATATAGAACACATTTGGAGTTAAATCTTGTTATCACAAATTACAGGAAAATTAGGTTAGTTAACTGGGTGAATGGATGATTAGGTAACTGGGTGAACATATGGCTAGTTAACTGGGCGAATAGCTAGCTAGATAACTGAGTGAATAGACGGTTAGTTAACTGAGTAAATAGATGGATAGTTAACTCGGTAAATATATAGTTAGTTAACTGGGTGAATAGATGGTTAGTTAACTGGGTGAATGGATGGTTAGTTACCTGGGTAAATAAATGGTAAGTTAACTGGGTGAACAGATGGTTGGTTAACTGGGTGAATGGATAGTTAAACTGGGTGAATGGATGGTTAGTTAACTGGGTGAATGGATGGTTAAACTGGGTGAATGGATGGTTATTTAACTGGGTGAATGAATGGTTAGCTAACTCGGTGAATGGATGGTTAGTTAACTGGGTGAATGGATGGTTAAACTGTGTGAATGGATGGTTAATTAACTGGGTGAATGAATGGTTAGTTAACTGGGTAAATGGATGGTTAGTTAACTGGGTGAATGGATGGTTAGTTAACTGGGTGAATGAATGGTTAGCTAACTCTGTGAATGGATGGTTAGTTAACTGGGTGAATGGATGGTTAAACTGGGTGAATGGATGGTTAATTAACTGGGTGAATGAATGGTTAGCTAACTCGGTGAATGGATGGTTAGTTAACTGGGTGAATGGATGGTTAGTTACCTGGGTGAATAAATGGTAAGTTAACTGGGTGAACAGATGGTTGGTTAACTGGGTGAATGGATGGTTAGTTAACTGGGTGAATGAATGGTTAGTCATTTGATGAATGAATGGTTAGTCAACTGGATGAATGAATGGTTAGTTAACTGGGTGAATGGATGGTTAGTTAACTAGGTGAATGGATGGTTAGTTAACTGGGTGAATGGATGGTTAGTTAACTGGATGAATGAATGGTTAGTTAACTGGGTGAATGGATGGTTGGTTAACTGGGTGAATGGATGGTTGGTTAACTGGGTGAAATGATGGTTAGTTAACTGGATGAATGGATGGTTGGTTAACTGGGTGAATGGATGGTTGGTTAACTGGATGGATGAATGGATGGTTGGTTAACTGGATGAATGGATGGTTGGTTAACTGGATGAATGAATGGTTAGTTAACTGGGTGAATGAATAGTTAGTTAACTGGGTGAACAGTTGGTTGGTTAACTGGGTGAATGGATGGTTAGTTAACTGGGAGAATGGGTGGTTAGTTAACTGGGTGAATGGATGGTTAGTTAACTGGGTGAATGGATGGTTAGTTAACTGGGTGAATGGGTGGTTAGTTAACTGGGTGAATGGATGGTTAGTTAACTGGGAGAATAGGTGGTTAGTTAACTGGGTGAATGAATGGTTAGTTTACTGGGTGAATGGATGGTTAGTTAACTGGGAGAATGGATGGTTAGTTAACTGGGTGAATGAATGGTTAGTTTACTTGGTGAATGGATGGTTAGTTAACTGGGTGAATGGGTGGTTAGTTAACTGGGTGAATGGATGGTTAGTTAACTGGGTGAATGGATGGTTAGTTAACTGGGTGAATGGATGGTTAGTTAACTGGGTGAATGGATGGTTAGTTTACTTGGTGAATGGGTGGTTAGTTAACTGGGTGAATGGGTGGTTAGTTAACTGGGTGAATGGATGGTTAGTTAACTGGGTGAATGGATGGTTAGTTTACTGGGTGAATGGATGGTTAGTTAACTGGGTGAATGGATGGGTAGTTAACTGGGTGAATGGATGGTTAGTTAACTGGGAGAATGGGTGGTTAGTTAACTAAGTGAATGAATGGTTAGTTTACTGGGTGAATGGATGGTTAGTTAACTGGGTGAATGGATGGTTAGTTAACTGGGTGAATGGATGGTTAGTTAACTGGGTGAATGGATGGTTAGTTTACTGGGTGAATGGATGGTTAGTTAACTGGGTGAATGGGTGGTTAGTTAACTAGGTGAATGAATGGTTAGTTTACTGGGTGAATGGATGGTTAGTTAACTGGGTGAATGGATGGTTAGTTAACTGGGTGAATGGATGGTTAGTTAACTGGGTGAATGGATGGTTAGTTAACTGGGTGAATGGATGGTTAGTTAACTGGGTGAATGGATGGTTAGTTAACTGGGAGAATGGGTGGTTAGTTAACTGGGTGAATGGATGGTTAGTTTACTGGGTGAATGGATGGTTAGTTAACTGGGAGAATGGATGGTTAGTTAACTGGGTGAATGGATGGTTAGTTAACTGGGAGAATGGGTGGTTAGTTAACTAGGTGAATGAATGGTTAGTTTACTGGGTGAACAGATGGTTGGTTAACTGAGTGAATGAATAGTTAGTTAACTGGGTGAACAGATGTTGGTTAACGGGGTGAATGGATGGTTAGTTAACGAACGAACGAACGAACAAACTTTATTTTCAAAGGGTTACAAATTGGGCACGCAAGCCCGTGTGTCATTCGGCCCTTCTAAGCACTCATTTTTCAGAGAACCAATGCCTGTTATCTAAAATGCACGTTATGGATATAATGAAGAAATATACATTATAGAATAATGCATACACACATCATGTGTACACAATCTTACACACTCATTCACACATACATCTATTTGTGCATTCTCATAGATGCACAATCATATACAGACATACCTAATACATACATACATACATAAACGCATCTACATATATACACAAACAGAAAACTGGATGAATAGATGGTTGGTTAACTAGGTGAATAGATGGTTGGTTAACTGGGTGAATGGGTGGTTAGTTAACTGGATAAACAGATGGTTGGTTAACTGGGTGAATGGATGGTTAGTTTACTGGGTGAACAGATGGTTGGTGAACTGGGTGAATAAATAGCTTCCTAACTGGATGAACATATATTTAATTAACAGTGTGAAAGGATGGTTAGTTAACTGGGTGAATAGATATTTAGATAACGAACAAACGAAGGAAGGAAAATTATTTTCAAGGGATCCCAGATTGCGTACTTAGGACCATCTTGTATTTGGCCCTTGCAAACACCCAGATTTTACACAGGCCTGCCACACTATGAGGGACTGTGTGAATCGATAGTTAGTTCATGTAGCTGGTGGATGGTTGGTATCACACAGGCCTGTCACACTATGAGGGACTGTGTGAATCGATAGTTAGTTCATGTAGCTGGTGGATGGTTGGTATCACACAGGCCTGTCACACTATGAGGGACTGTGTGAATCGATAGTTAGTTCATGTAGCTGGTGGATGGTTGGTATCACACAGGCCTGTTACACTATGAGGGACTGTGTGAATCGATAGTTAGTTCATGTAGCTGGAAGATGGTTGGTATGACACTGGCCTGTCACACTATGAGGGACTGTGTGAATCGAAAGTTAGTTCATGTAGCTTGTGGATGGTTGGTATCACACAGGCCTGTCACACTATGAGGGACTGTGTGAATCGATGGTTAGTTCATGTAGCTGGTGGATGGTTGGTATCACACAGGCCTGTCACACCATGAGGGACTATGTGAATCGATAGTTAGTTCATGTAGCTGGTGGATGGTTGGTATCACACAGGCCTGTCACACTATGACGGACAGTGTGAATCGATGGTTAGTTCATCTAGCTGGTGAATGGTTGGTATCATAAACATCAGAAAGAGGCAGCTATCTTGTTTTGGTAATGTAATAAGAGGAGACGAAAACTGGAACTGGTTGTGACCACCGGAAAGAACTATGGGAAAAGGGACAAGAAAACCAGGCGAGACGATTATTCACTGCCTTTTGTCATGGCATGGATTCATGTCAATACATGAACTGTGATACATGCTGTTAAAGATCGCAGATTGTGAAGAGGCATGATCGCCCACGCCGATCAGCAAAGCACTTGATTATGATGATAGAGTATAGGTTAACTGGGCGAGTGGTTTACTGGGGAAGTGTAGAGGTTTCTGTGTGAGTCGTTGGTTTTACGGCTGTTTAGTTAAGTCAAAATTGTGCGTGTCTGTCTGTCTGTCTGTCTGTCTGTCTGTCTGTCTGTCTGTCTGTCTGTCTGTCTGTCTGTCTGTCTGTCTGTCTGTCTGTCTGTCTGTCTGTCTGTCTGTCTGTCTGTCTGTCTGTCTGTATGTGTCTGTCTGTCTGTGTGTGTATGTGTGTGTCTGTGTGTGTGTGTGTGTGTATGTGAGTGTGTGTGTGTCTGTGCGTGTGTGTGCCTGTGTGTGTGTGTGAGGCATCTAGAAGATTTAAATTTTGACTTTAATCTTTACGTTATTTTTGGATATTGTTTAAACACGACCTGCTGCAGCTGACGGGCCGTGCTGCTGACGTCACCGGCTCAGGCTAACGATGCGTTAATGCAGCGGTTCTTAAACAAGAAATAAACTTATGTAGACAGCGGCAAGGGGAGGCAACTTAAATTGTAACTTTTTAAATGTCTACACGCCTTCTTTAAAAATTTCACAATTATTAGCGGACATGTCTTGATTATTGCCCTAACATACGCTCACGGCACCCCTAACATACGCTCACGGCACCCCTAACATACGCTCACGGCACCCCTAACATACGCTCACGGCACCCCTAACATACGCTCACGGCACCCTAACATACGCTCACGGCACCCCTAACATACGCTCACGGCACCCCTAACATACGCTCACGGCACCCCTAACATACGCTCACGGCACCCCAGAGTGCCTCGGCATCCAGGTTGAGAACCGGTGCGTTAACGCTTCGTTTCCCCGACCAATTGACGTCAGCAGCACGACCCGTCAGCTGCAGCCGGTCATAGTTTAAACCTCTGCTTTCTCCCTAGATGTCTATTTAAAAGTCTCTCACAGATGGCGTCGTTTGACAGCAATTACTATGTTTCGCTCTACTGTTTCTGTATCAATTGTTGTGTAATTGTTGGTGAATAGAATACCACCCAATTTATAACATGACCTTTGTTGATGCGTCTATTGTTGCTGGAATTTGGTTATCAATATTCCGTCAGGTGATATTTAGCTCATGAAAACTTCCTATTGTTTTAAATTTGCTGCTTCATTTTGTTTCCTTCCTTTTTTGCATTTTTATCTTGTCTCGTTGTTAATGTTCATATTTTCATCTTTAATATTTCTGCTGTTATAGTATGTTTTGAGGAGCGGCTGGCCGAACGGTAAGAACGCTGGGCTCTCATGCCAATGACCCAGGTTCAATTCCACCGTAAGGCTAGAGATTTTTTTATGTCAGGGGCAAAATAAAATTCTCACCTGCACAGTCCGTGGCGACAGCACTAACAATGCGGCTCTAACTCCTCAGGCTCAGACTCCCTTGCATACCACGACCACCACACTGCCACTATACTACTACTACTGCTACCTCTACTAATACCATTACTACTACTACTACTACTACTACTACTACTACTACTACTACTACTACTACTACCACCACCACACTACCGCTAACACACTTCTACTACTTTAACTACCACACAACGACCGACACACTACTCCCATACTACTACTAACACACTACCGCTACCACACTACTTCTACTACAACCACCACACTACAACCACCAAACTACTGCCACCACACTTTTATACTGCCACCACACTGCTACGACAACGACCACAACACTACCAGTGTTAGAGACTAGTGCGGCTATGTGATAAAGGGAATGATAGTAGTGAATCTTCATGTGTGTACTGAATGACCCAGACATGACCCAGAGCTCAACCAGACGAACAGAAGACCGTAAAATGAAGGACTGAGCTGTTCGCTGATAAGGATTCACAAGTCCCCCAAAGTCCAGAGCTGAAAGATGGACTACTGGACTAGAAAAAGACGATTTGAGGACTTCTGCGAGTTTGACAGTTATGTAGCAGTGTGCTGCTTAGAGTTGTAGTGACCAAAAATTTCTATGTTTGGTTCGATTGTAGCAGTATCTTTGTGCTATACCTCGTGCGAGAGAGATATGATTTGTGTATAGCTTATTCCTGTAGATTATCGTCACTCTGGGAGCTAAGATTGGTCTGTATTGCTTATTGTGATTTGATCTGTTCTCGCGTACGATGTATTACCGTCCGGTGTCAACATGGTTAAATGGTCTGCGACCAACGATCCGACTTGCCCGTTGTGCAAATCAAAACAAACTCTTGAGCACGTCCTGTCCGCGTGCAGGAAAGCCCTAGGTCAAGGCCGATATACCTGGCGCCACAACAAGGTGCTAAAGGAGTTAGCAGCCGTTGTCGACCAGGCTAGAATTTAACGCCAGAGCCAGTTCTAGTATCGCCCCCATTCGTTTCCTCAAGGCTGGGCAGGTTCCAATCGGTAAGGTCAACAAAAAACGCATTCGCTCCATCTGTACTAGACTCTGCGAGGGACTGGTTACTGGCGGTTGATCTGCCAGGACATGAACGAGTATCCCGAGTTGATCCGTAAAAACCGGCCTGCGACCGGACATCGTTCTCCATTCAGCGCAAAAAACGCAACTCATCCTGATTGAGTTGACGGTCCCGTTTGAGTCGCGTATGGAGGAGAATCACTTGTACAAGCTCGAAAAGTACAGTGATTTAGCAGTTTGAGGAGAACGAGGCTTACACAGTGCGGGTATTTGCCGTCGAAGTGGGAGCGAGAGGCCTCGTTTCCACTTCGCTCTACAATGTGGTGAAAGAATTAGGATTGCGCGGTAATGAACGGAAACGGGCACTCAAAAAGCTTGGTGAGGTGGCCGAAAGGGCATCCAGCTGGCTTTGGACGCAGCGCAACAACGTAGGGGACGGGCCTCGGTGAGCTGGTGTGTGTCTAGTGGAAAAGAGTTTCTCATCCCTTCGAAAGTCCATCGTGTACGAATTGTCTGCCAGTGTTCCTAACAAAAAAGTCCAACATGTGTCGTGTCCGGTAAACCAAAGTAAGCTTGTCGCTCGGTCGTCCAGGCATGCGGACTGTTCTAATTACGCAGCCGTGATCTCACAGTACCTCCTTCGAAACCACCAAGTCGTCTTGTCTCTGGCCGAAAGTATAACACCATCCGGTAATTCTGTGCGGCGGGGAAGCAGCCCTGAGCTTCATGAACTCAGGTGGGCCCACCTCCGAATACGTTTAGGAATCGTGGGCCGAAACGTGTGTCGAAAGAGGATAATTTCTACTGATGACTGTAGATCCCCGCTGTACTTGCTCCCTGTGAGTTTATTCCTATCGCCCACTTCACCCGGCACTCAGTAGACGCTCTGTGGTCCCAGTTTTGAGTTCAGTGGCGGGCGTTTGAGCTTTACACAAACGGCGTGGGTTTCGACCCAGTACTATCGAGGAGAACTTGATAGGAGTGAGGGGTGATTTGTCAAGCCCTCACTTCCTTGGTTGCGGGACAGGGTACCCACGAGTTCTGAGGTTAACTGCGTGGAGTTACATTGTTCTTTCCATAAAGATCGTTGTGTGCTCTGTGTTTGGGTTTAGTGTGTGTAGAATAGATTTATCTGTCACGGGCCTACAAAACGAGCCACTTGCCGGTACAGCTGACAAAAACTTCCTTGACAATCACTACACAACTACTACTACAACACGATCACCATACTACTATACTACTATCACAACAACACTACCACCACACAACTACTACATTGACTACCACACTATTGCTACCACCACACTACTATACTATTACCACAACACCACTACTAACATACTACTACTACTATTACTACTACTACTACTACCACCACCACCAATCTACTAACACACTACTACTACGACCACAACACTACCACCACCATACTATTACCACAGCTACCACCACTACCACGACTACTGTTTCTCCAATAACAACGACAGCAACCACCATTGATTTCACATTTGCCAGAACAATTAACAAAGCAAATATAATGTATATGATCGTTGTCTTCTTATTCTTCTTGTTCACCGGCTGTGAATTCCGGCGGTAAGTCACGGTTGTTCGTCCAAAATGGACTTTTGGCTTTTACCTTGACCTGAGTTTTGCGTGTACATCCGTTTTACTGGCTTATTTGTTTGCAGTACTCGTTCCCCGCCTTTCCGGCAGATGTACCGACTTCGGAGGAATGATCGTTATTATGTATTTCATTGTCAGCCACACGGTACCGCAAACCGTCTACTTGCTTTCCCACTGATGCATATCTTCTTTGTCTTATGTTCGCTTTTTAATTTTCAGTGACAGGCAAGTTCTTGTGATAAACTTGACTGTTTTTAGGAGTTCCCGTTTAGTTCCATACAGCTTTGGGTAAAGTGTAGACTCCGTGGGCCAAGATCCCCCTCTTAATGGGCTGTACGAGGGGCATGCTTGCAGGAGATGTTCTGTAGTCTGCACGCACACACAGCCCATACGGGCACAACGGGGAACTACTTAGACGACGCCCCTGCATACGCCTGCTCTGCTGTGTAGTCGGAACAGAATGTACCAGTGGGTATATATTTTGCATACCGGTGATTGTCTGGGTATGTGAAAATAATGCCAGCAATCCCATTTTTAACCACACTGGTTGCTGATCTAGTGCATATCTGTATGCTTGTCTCTGAATTTCCAACCAAAGAAAGAACACAAAATGTAAACTCTGCGTAAACGCAATCCCCATGTGTCAAAGACCACAACTAATTCTAGAAGTTTCTTGGATACTGGAAGAAAAGTCACAAGCAGTAGTCGGACGGAGATGAGTAAAGTAATCGATGTTTTTAAGTTTTAAATGTGCGTATTCCATTGCTCAAGTTTTGAACGAGTATGGATTTGGGATCCGCCCAGAAAGATAATTACACGTCCTTACACAAGATTGTTACGCTGGGTCGGCGCCGGTTGAAATTGTCGTGGTTGCTGACACCGATCTGCAACAGTGTGGCGGGCGACGGCAGAATGGTTAGCTGGAAAACTGCAGGTACAAGTTTCAACTTAACGTAAAGGTATTTTAAAGATAAATTTAAAGTTAAATTCAAGTTAAAAGTTACGGTTTAACGTAAAAGTAAAGTTGTAGATGGTCTAAAATGTATTTTATGAAAAATTTTCAGTAAATGTCAAGATAAAGTTAAAAGTTACAGTTTAAGGTGAAAATAAAGCTAAAGACAACGATCAAGACATACTAAAAGATAACTCAAATTTTCTTTAAAAAGTAACATTTTAAATACAGTCAACTCTAAAAGGCCGTTATTGGAAAAAAAAAAGGGGAGAAAAGGGGGGGGGGGGAACTTTTAATCTCGTATCGTATCGTATAAAATCAAACAAAAATTCCAAGCTTTGTACTTTTTTTTAGCCGCCTGAAGGCTTGCTTTATCAAGAAAGGTTCCTTTGCTATCTTATTTTAGTTTTGTTCCTTTGTGTTGTGCAATTACATTTGAGTTTGTTTTTTCTTTGTTGTCTTTCCACCTGTGAGACTACTGTCTTTTGGCATGGAGTTGTGCCTTTGTAAGTCGGTGGAAATAACCTGTATTGAATTGTTATCATCCTTTAGCCAAGTTAGGTTGTCTAATGTGAAAGATATTGTGCTGTATTTCCTGCGATGTCGTCGAATTGTCTGTACACAAGCAAATTTGGCAGGCCAGTTCATGCATCAGTAGATACTTTACGTTTGATAGTCCTTGATATTACCTCTCATTACGCACCAATCATCATCCAGCTTTTATCATACACCTCTCATCATACAGTTTTCATCACAGCTTCTCATCACAACTTCTGATCACAACTTTTCATCAGTTCGCTTACACTTCTCACCAAAACTTCTCATCACAACCACTCATCATACAGCTTTCATCATACACGTCTCATCATGCAGTTGTCATCATTTAGCTTTTATCATAGAGGTTTCATCATTCAGCTTTCATTATACAGCTTTCATCATTCAGCTTTGATCATTCAGCTTTAATCATACAGCTTTCATCATTCAGCTTTCATCATCCTGTTTTTTTTCATTTAGGTTTCATGATGCACCTTTAATCATTTAACTTTCGTCTTTTAGCTTTCGTGATACAGATTTTATCATTTAGTTTCATCATTTAGCTTTCACCATTCAGCTTTCTTCATACAGCTTTCACCATTTATCTTTCATCATACTGCTTTCATCATACTGCTTTCATCATACAGCTTTCATCATACAGCTTTCATCATACTGCTTTCATCGTTCAGCTTACATTATTCAGCTTTCATCATACTGTTTTCATCATTCAGCTTTCATTAAACTGCTTTCATCATTAAGGTTTCATGATACAGCTTTCATCATTTACCTTTCATCATTTAGGTTTCAGGATACAGTTTTCATCATTCAGCTTTCATCATTTAGCTTTCACCATACAACTTTCATTATTCGGCTTTAATCATACAACTTTGATCATTCAGCTTTTATTATACTGCTTTCTTCATTCAGCTTTCATCATACTGCTTTCATTATTCAGCTTTCATCAGTCAGCTTACATTATTCAGCTTTCATCATAATGCTTTCATCATTCAGCTTTCATTATACTGCTTTCATCATTAAGGTTTCAAGATACAGATTTTATCATTTAGCTTTCACCTTACAGCTTTCACCATTCAGCTTTCGTTACAACCTCTCGTCATACACCTCTCGTCTGTCACCTCTTGTGAAACACCTATCGTCATACACCTCTCTTGAAACACCTCTCGTCATACACCTCTCGTCAGTCACCTCTCGTGAAACACCTCTTGTCATACACCTCTCGTCATACACCTCTCGTCATACACCTCTCGTCAGTCACCTCTCGTCAGTCACCTCTCGTCAGTCACCTCTCGTCAGTCAGCTCTCGTCATACACCTCTCGTCAGTCATCTCTCGTGAAACACCTCTCGTCAGTCACCTCTCGTCAGTTACCTCTCGTCAGTCACCTCTCGTCATACACCTCTCGTCAGTCATCTCTCGTGAAACACCTCTCGTCAGTCACCTCTCGTCAGTCACCTCTCATCAGTCACCTCTTGTCATACACCTCTCGTCAGTCATCTCTCGTGAAACACCTCTCGTCAGTCACCTCTCGTCATACACCTCTCGTCAGTCACCTCTTGTCATACACCTCTCGTCAGTCATCTCTCGTGAAACACCTCTCGTCAGTCACCTCTCGTCAGTCACCTCTCGTCAGTCACCTCTTGTCATACACCTCTCGTCAGTCATCTCTCGTGAAACACCTCTCGTTATACACCTCTCGTGAAACACAAATATTGTTGGGATGGATAGTGCTAACAAAGGACTTTATTTGAATATTAGGAAAACGGAAGCAATGGGTATATCAAAGAAGACGATAACAAAACATGTGATATCTCAACTGAAGGAAAACAGGCTTAACCAAGTCAATAAATTCAAATATCTTAGAGCAATCATATTATTAGATGGAAAATGTGTGACAGAGATTAAAAGCAGAGTAGGACAAGCGAAGGCTGCATTTCAGAAAATGCAAAAAAAAAAATATCTTATGCAATAAATCGCTCTCATTCAATGTCAGAAAGAGGCTGCTTAAATCTTACATAGAACCTGTTCTTCTGTATGGCAGCGAATCTTGGAATGTCAGTGAACAAATTAGGAAGAATTTGGAAGCAACAGAGATGTGGTTTCTGAGACGAATGTTACACATATCTTAGGCGGCCAGAGTAACTAACAATGATTGCTTGAAAGAAGCTAATGAAAGTAGATCTCTATATACAACAATAAACAGGAGACAACTGTTTTTTGGCCACGTAATGAAAAGAGAGGCATTGGAAGACATTGTGACAACTAGAAAGATCAGTGGAAATAGGGGCAGAGGCAGACCAAGAGAGATGATGCTGGATGGGCCGAAACGATGGCATGAAGGGAAATCATCAAGAGAGCTGTTCCGGGCAACCAGGGGTCGTGATCTGTGGAGATGCATGAGCGCCAACGCTAATAGGCAGGGCAAATTATAATAATCATCACCCATTATGCATCTCCCGTGCTGTATACCCCATCAGACATCTCCCATCCTGCACCTGTCATCGTGTGGGTACTAGTACAGTTATTTCAACGCCTCAACTTGTCCGCAGTAGGCCAGCTTCTACTCGCCGTATCTTGATCCTCTGGAATATTGTTCTTTCTCTAATCTCCGCATGTCATATCTTTCAGTCTTCTTCTTCTTCTTCGGCGATCTCTGGTTATGCGCCTAATCCACTGTGGGCCTTAAACTGGGATGTCATATCAGGCTCTCTTGGCTTTCCCAGAAGTTTAATTGTCAGGTCTATTGGATGGGGCCAGGTGTAGCTCCGCGGCTCCGCCAAGAGGACGTATTCGGTTGTCAGTTCAGCACGAAGACACTGGCAGAGAGCTGGTTAGCGTATAACTAATTTTAGTGAGTGTTTATGAGTTCTACAGTGTCCAGTGCGTAAAGAGGGGGGGGGGGGGGGGGG
Organism: Candidula unifasciata; assembly: GCA_905116865.2. Taxonomy (NCBI): domain Eukaryota; kingdom Metazoa; phylum Mollusca; class Gastropoda; order Stylommatophora; family Geomitridae; genus Candidula; species Candidula unifasciata. The sequence goes on along the minus strand of CAJHNH020003427.1, from coordinate 31,737 downwards.
AGATTTGAGTTGATCTGTTCTGTTAAGATGTTTGAGGGAATTGATTTCATGGCTATGACAAGTTCCTGTTTTCTAATATGTTTCTAGCTGTGTCTGAATGAGGGTTTTGACCGCTGAAAAAGCTAGTTGGCTGGTAGACTTGTGGTTTGCTGCTACTTTGTTTGGCTAAAGCGTCAGCGCTTTCATTGCCTTTGACTCCGCAGTAAAATCTGAGTTTTTGCCTTATGTGACAACCCAGCAGACAACTTTGATAGACTATGGAGCGTGCTGTCAGCAGTGGGATGTCTTGTACCTGCATAACTGACAGTGAATCTGTGAGAATATTCTGTCGACCAGTTGCATTCATGCCGATCTGATTCCGTCTACGAACAAGACACTGCAGGCTCAACTACATACGTAAAATAAAGATGGTACAATGCCCACAGCGTGCCTGTCAGACAGGACCACAAACACATGAGCACATTTTGCAGACCTACAACTTCGGAAAGACACGTTTCCTCAAGAGCAAAGTGTGCAGAGCAAGCTATTGGGAACCATGAAGGACCTGCAGCTGATATGCGAATTCATAGAGGCAACCCAACTCATGGTCTGATCTGAGCATAAGAAACTGAACGCAAAGTAGTAAAAAGGGGAAAAAAAAGAAAGAAAAAGAAGAAGAAGAAGAAGAAGAAGAAGAAGAAGAAGAAGAAGAAGAAGAAGAAGAAGAAGAAAAATAATAATTATTATATTCAACCAATTTTTGCTATTGTGTGTTTTTGTGTAACTCTCTTCTCCATCTACTGCGTCTCTCTCTCTCTCTCTCTCTCTCTCTCTCTCTCTCTCTCTCTCTCTCTCTCTCTCTCTCTCTCTCTCTCTCTCTCTCACACACTCTAGTTTATAAGTTGTTACGACGAATGTATGCCTCTAGCTCTAATTTAATATCTATGTGACGTGTGTCTATGTAAATGTTACCTTCACTCCAGCCACATTTAACAACTGTTTACTTTCCCGAGAGAATCATTAACGGTTACTCATCGCGCAATTATGTAGCGGCCAGTTGTGCGCAGAACTGATTGAATTCTTGTTTGGCTTACCGTGACAGAACAACTTGGCTCGTTAATTCTATCATCTATATATCACACTAGAGGCGCTGAAGCTTCGTGGTTCGGGTAACGGAGCTCCCTCTCCAGTTTCTCTTCTTAAGGGGCGGTTGGGTCCCTAGTAAGGATCAGTCGCTGCAGACAGGAAGTGACGTTTAAACACACCAGGACCGCAAAACTAGATGTAAACACCCGGTGACACAAAGTGCCACCATTTTGATGAAAGTCACACAAACACCCAGATACCCCGCTTATGAGCCGCCGTCCACCCCCTTTCCCGACGACAGCCAAAATGGGATTTAAAATAAACAAACATTGCGTGTCATTTGGAGCGGAGTTAGTATGCTATGGACAAAACACATGCTAGGGGACTAACTGATCATTCTTCAACCATATATAGATGTCCCTTTAAAAAATGTATTTACACATATCATATTATTTCAAAAAAGTTATCTTCTTCATTTGTTATTCTGTCCATTATTCTGTCTGTTATTCTGTCCATTATTCTGTCCATTATTCTGTCTGTTATTCTGTCCATTATTCTGTCCATTATTCTGTCCTTTATTCTGTCCATTATTCTGTCCATTATTCTGTCCATTATTCTGTCCATTATTCTGTCCATTATTCTGTCCATTATTCTGTCCATTATTCTGTCCATTATTCTGTCTATTATTCTGTCCATTATTCTGTCTATTATTCTGTCTGTTATTCTGTCCATTATTCTGTCCATTATTCTGTCCATTATTCTGTCCATTATTCTGTCCATTATTCTGTCCATTATTCTGTCCATTATTCTGTCCATTATTCTGTCCATTATTCTGTCTGTTATTCTGTCCATTTTCTGTCCATTATTCTGTCCATTATTCTGTCCATTATTCTGTCCATTATTCTGTCCATTATTCTGTCCATTATTCTGTCCATTATTCTGTCTATTATTCTGTCCATTATTCTGTCCATTATTCTGTCCATTATTCTGTCCATTATTCTGTCCATTATTCTGTCCATTATTCTGTCCATTATTCTGTCTGTTATTCTGTCTGTTATTCTGTCCATTATTCTGTCCATTATTCTGTCTGTTATTCTGTCTATTATTATGTCTGTTATTCTGTCCATTATTCTATCTGTTATTCTGTCCATTATTCTGTCCATTATTCTGTCTATTATTCTGTCCATTATTCTGTCCATTATTCTGTCTGTTATTCTGTCTGTTATTCTGTCCATTATTCTGTCCGTTATTCTGTCCATTATTCAGTCCATTATTCTGTCCATTATTCTGTCCATTATTCTGTCCATTATTCTGTCCATTATTCTGTCCATTATTCTGTCTGTTATTCTGTCTATTATTCTGTCTATTATTCTGTCTGTTATTCTGTCCATTATTCTGTCTGTTATTCTGTCCATTATTCTGTCTGTTATTCTGTCCATTATTCTGTCCATTATTATGTCCATTATTATGTCTATTATTCTGTCTGTTATTCTGTCTATTATTCTGTCTATTATTCTGTCTGTTATTCTGTCCATTATTCTGTCTGTTATTCTGTCAATTATTCTGTCCATTATTATGTCCATTATTCTGTCTATTATTCTGTCCATTATTCTGTCTGTTATTCTGTCTATTATTCTATTATTCTGTCCATTATTCTGTCCATTATTCTGTCCATTATTCTGTCCATTATTCTGTCTATTATTCTGTCCATTATGTCCATTATTCTGTCTGTTATTCTGTGTATTATTCTCTCTATTATTATGTCCATTATTATGTCCTTTATTCTGTCCATGTTAGTATTATCAAATTTTAAAAAGCCTTAAGCTCCTTTGTGCGGCGTCCGTGGCTGAGGCGTTGCGAGTCCGACTCGTAATTCCAACGTACCGCGATCGAAACCCACTGCTGTCCGCGTGGATTTTTATCGTGGTATACGGCGTCTCGTCAACTCTGTTGCTAAGTCGGTGTGAACGCTTCGTGATGCCGGGATGCCGGGTTTGATCCCAACTGCGGGCCATGCGCCTTGCGTTGGTTTCGACAGTGGTATCAAGAAAGCCGACCGCCCAGAAGCAATAGCAAACTACTGGACGTAAATTTGCCTAGAAAAACCACACAACAGCCAGGGGCTGTTGGCGTTGGTTCTGCAACGTCCTGTAAAGGAAACGCAACTAACTCTGGGGCGTCGCAGGTCGACCCAGCCTCAAATGGGTTTAGGATAGCTGCCCTGGGGAATTATATACGGAAGGCGTAATGCTGACCACATTACCCACCGAGTGCTGATGGTCTGTAAATATATGGGCGCTCTTCCCATTTACCCGATACACCTAAAGGCGTGAAAAGTGATCTTTACTTTTTAAAAAAACCTTTTTTTAAGCTCCCTTGTGCCCTCCTTGCCCCCTCCCCCCATACACTTCTAATTTGCCTCAGCCCCCGCCCCCCCCCCCCCTTTCAACCAATGAATTCTTTTTGGCGCTTCCGTTATATAAGTGAGCTAGTCAGAGTTCCGCCATGTTGATAGTGATCGGATGTTTAAACGTGGGTAAATATTGGAAATCATTGTAACTGTTTACCGGAAGCAAGAAGCAGCAATAACATTAGGAAAATAAAGTAGCCAGTTATGAACAGGCAGTGAGAGAATGATTGTGTTTTGTCACCAGATCTATTCTCTCTCTCTCTCTCTCTCTCTCTCTCTCTCTCTCTCTCTCTCTCTCTCTCTCTCTCTCTCTCTCTCTCTGCAGTGAAACACAAATTAGGTGGGTCAAGGATAAACCAGGAATACTAGTTGGAGATTATAATATAAACAATCTTTGTTATGTAGATGATACAGTATTTATAGCTGAAAACGCAGAAGACCTACAACAACTATAACACTTTGTTCTACTAGAAAGTGCAGAAAAAAAATGATTATGTCAATGAAGAAGGTAACTCCAAAATGTAACAGAGAAATAGGTCAATGACTTCAAGTATTTGTGAACATTCATAATATCGCATGGACAATGTGTGACAGAAATTAAGAGCAGAATTGGCCAGGCAAACCCAGCTTTCCAGAAGATGAAAAGTATTTTATGTAAAAAATCCCTCTCATTAATTAAACATCAGAAAACGAGTACTGAAATGTTACATCGAGATGTTTCTGTTGTATGGTGGTGAAATCTGGAATGTTACATCGAGATGTTTCTGTTGTATGGTGGTGAAATCTGGAATGTTACATCGAGATGTTTCTGTTGTCTGGTGGTGAAATCTGGAATGTTACATCGAGATGTTTCTGTTGTATGGTGGTGAAATCTGGAATGTTACATCGAGATGTTTCTGTTGTCTGGTGGTGAAACCTGGAATGTGAGCAAACAAATTAGGAAGAGTTTAGAGGCCACTGAGATGTGGTTCTTGAGAAGAATGTTGAGAATACCTTGGACTGCCAGAATAACCAACATTGAATGTCTGGAAATGGCTAATGAAAGTAGAACATTATATACAACAATGAGAAGGAGACAAAGTTCTTTGGTCATGTGATGAGAAAAGGGGCACTGGAAAATATCGTGACGACTGGAAATATCACTGGTAGAAAAGGCAGGGGCAGACCAAGAGAAATAATAGTGGAAAGCTTAAGACAGTGGCATGGTGGAATATCATCAGTAGAACTGATCCAAAACACGAAATACCGAGATCTGTAGAGACGCATAAACGCCTACACCAGCTGACAAAGCACTTGATGATGATAAACTGTTGTAATCCTGTGCTTGACTCCCGGGGAAGGGATAAGGGATTGAACAGGGTATGTTCTAAGAATATTACCAGTTCCAGTCGTCTGTACTGTAACCTTGTTGTTCGTGGCATGTGATTCTATGCTTTGTCTACAGGCTTTGGCGCTTTTTAGATTTGTGATATCTGAGGTCTGTGCAGTCTGGGATTTCTGATATTTGAGTTAGTGATCTCTGAAGTTTGATATGTCTCAGATTTGTAATGTTTAGGTAGTTTCTTGTGTCAAGTTAGTTAGTTGCGTATCCTTTCAGGACGTTGCAGAACCAACCCCAACAGCCCCTTGCTGTTGTGTGGGTTTTTCTAGGCATTTACGTCCAGTAGTTTGAGTTTCTTGTGTACGCGTCCTTAAAAAGGTGGTTCGTTGTATTGTGGATTACAGCTAGGCTGTGATATCAATTCCTTTCTGCCCCCAAAAAATATACGATTTACGATTTCACAAAATCCTTAATTATTCGACAAGATTGTTAAGGAGCAACGAGTCGTTCATATTTCATAAACACTGCGACCACTGAACCCACACCAGTAAGTTCATGTATTTTATGTGTGAGATTTGTTTTCAAATATTCCATTTGTATCAACACAGTTTCTTTATGACACATGATCTCAGTAAATGGTATTTTTACACACACGCACACACACACACACACATTTATATATATACACACATATACATTTGGTTGTGGAAAGGTGCTCTAACTTATGAGCTCCATTTGCACCCCATGGCCCTAGAATCAATGTATGGCCTGCCCACCCTTTCTCCCCATGGCCCTAGACTCAATGTATGGGCAGCCCACCATTTCTCCCCATGGCCCTAGAATCAATGTATGGCCTGCCCACCTTTTCTCCCCATGGCCCTAGAATCAATGTATGGGCTGCCCACCATTTCTCCCCATGGCCCTAGAATCAATGTATGGCCTGCCCACCTTTTCTCCCCATGGCCCTAGACTCAATGTATGGGAAGCCCACCCTTTCTCCCCATGGCCCTAGAATCAATGTATAGGCTGCCCACTTTTTCTCCCCATGGCCCTAGAATCAATGTATGGGCAGCCCACCCTTTCTCCCCATGGCCCTAGAATCAATGTATGGGCTGCCCACCCTTTCTCCCCATGGCCCTAGAATCAATGTATGGGCTGCCCACCCTTTCTCCCCATGGCCCTAGAATCAATGTATGGGCTGCCCACCCTTTCTCCCCATGGCCCTAGAATCAATGTATGGGCTGCCCCACCCTTTCTCCCCATGGCCCTAGAATCAATGTATGGGCTGCCCACCCTTTCTCCTCATGGCCCTAGAATCAATGTATGGGCAGCCCACCCTTTCTCCCCATGGCCCTAGAATCAATGTATGGGCTGCCCACCCTTTCTCCCCATAGTCCTAGAATCAATGTATGGGCTGCCCACCCATTCTCCCCATGGCCCTAGAATCAATGTATAGGCTGCCCACCCTTTCTCCCCATGGCCCTAGAATCAATGTATGGGCAGCCCACCCTTTCTCCCCATGGCCCTAGAATCAATGTATGGGCTGCCCACCCTTTCTCCCCATGGCCCTAGAATCAATGTATCCTCTGCCCACCCTTTCTCCTCATGGCCCTAGAATCAATGTATGGGCAGCCCACCCTTTCTCCCCATGGCCCTAGAATCAATGTATGGGCTGCCCACCCTTTCTCCCCATAGTCCTAGAATCAATGTATGGGCTGCCCACCCATTCTCCCCATGGCCCTAGAATCAATCTATAGGCTGCCCACCCTTTCTCCCCATGGCCCTAGAATCAATGTATGGGCAGCCCACCCTTTCTCCCCATAGTCCTAGAATCAATGTATGGGCTGCCCACCCTTTTTCCCCATGGCTATCTATACATAGAGAGAGAAAGACAGAGAGAGACAGACAGAAAGAGAGAGAGAGAGAAAGATAGATATAGATAGATAGATAGATAGATAGATAGATAGATAGATAGATAGATAGATAGATAGATAGATAGATAGATAGATAGATAGATAGATAGATAGATAGATAGATAGATAGATAGATAGATAGATAAGATAGATAGATAGATAGATAGATAGATAGATAGATAGATAGATAGATAGATAGATAGATAGATAGATAGATAGATAGATAGATAGATAGATAGATAGATAGATAGATAGATAGATAGATAGATAGAATAGATAGATAGAGAGAGAGAGAGAGAGAGAGAGAGAGAGAGAGAAAGAAAGAAAGAAAGAAGAAAGAAAGAAAGAAAGAAAGAAAGAAAGAGAAGAAAGAAAGAAAGAAAGAAAGAAAGAAAGAAAGAAAGAAAGAAAGAAAGAAAGAAAAAGAAAGAAAGAAAAGAAGAAGAAAGAAAGAAAGAAAGAAAGAAAGAAAGAAAGAAAGAAAGAAAGGAAAGAAAGAAAGAAAAGAAAGAAAGAAAGAAAAGAAAGAAAGAAGGAAAGAAAGAAAGAAAGAAAAGAAAGAAAGAAAGAAAGAAAGAAGAAAGAAAGAAAGAAAGAAAGAAAGAAAGAAAGAAAGAGAGAGAGAGAGAGAGAGAGAGAGAGAGAGAGAGAGAGAGAGGAGAGAGAGAGAGAGAGAGAGAGAGAGAGAGAGAGAGAGAGAGAGAGAGAGAGAGAGAGAGAGAGAGAGAGAGAGAGAGAGAGAGATTCGTAACAAATGAAATTATGTGCAAGCGGCAGTGATGTGGTTTTATAGACGAATAATGAAAACATCTTGGGCAGATAAAGAGAGTAATGAAGATGTCTTGACAGAAACTAAGTCGCATAGAGAATCGATTGCCCACACGAGAAGGAGCCAATCTACACTCTGTGGTCATCTCATGAGAAGCAGAACACTGGAGTACATCGTGACAGTGGAAACGTTAGAGGACATCAGAGGAAGAACGAGACAACAGATGCTGGACAGCTTGACGTCATGGTATGGAAGATCAACGTGTCAACAATTCGTGAAAGTACACGAAATAGAAGACTGCAAACAGATATGACTTTTCATACCGCCTTGGTATGACATGTACTATAAGAACACACACAAACACACACACACACACACACTCCTACATATGTGTGTTTGTGTTTGTACACCTAGAGTACTGTACAGTAACCGGCCGCCATTACCTGCATCGCCTTTTAGTCTCTGATAATTGTTTGTTGTGCGATGTCATATTCCCTCCCCTAAGTTAGTTTAGCACTTATTATTTGTTTAATATGCGAAGACATCATATCAAATGCTTTGCCCACTTAGACAGACCGGTTTGTGACGTCATACCAAATCAAGACACACTAGAAGAAGAAAAAGGGCGAGGTAGACCAAGAATAATATGGAAAGATAACCTCAGAGAAACTCTACAACAGCAGGATGTATCTCTGGTAGGGGCTACCAGAAGAGCAGACAGCAGAACCTGATATCTCTCTGGACACCCGAAGTGGAAACCTACTGAAGAAGAATTGTCTTCTGATAGTTCTAACGCGTTCTATTTATATTGTTATTTATAGCCATTGACTTTCACATTCTATTTGTTATGGTTTCTTGTGTTAGTGCTAATGTTTGTTCAGGTAATTTCTGACGCCCCGAAAATGGAAACCTCCTATGTGACTGACAGTTTCCAATTTCTGCAAGCTTCGTCAACAGTTCCAAGGACACTCTGAGAGAACCACGTATTTTAAGGGCAGCTTTGAAAGATGACCCTTTCATGTAGTTTTTAAATAGTTTTCTTCCGTTTCACCAACAAACTTACTATTGAAACGACATACAATGTTATTACAGTTCATCCAAAAATACAAGATTGTATAATTTAAAAAAAGAAATCGAAAGCTTTAAAATAATGGTAAAAATCCAATCAAAGAAGGGATGAGATGTGGAATGGTAGATGCGCAACGCTTGCCTCTACATTGTGCGTGAATATGACGATTTACGAAATCGATCGATTGATCACTTTGTCATCTCCGGTCTGTTACCTAAAGGTTTGCCATCCATCCTGAGATTAAACAATCTCGACCTGGACGACAAACCAACAAGGCAGATCTCAGATACCCCGTTCAGCCCCTCAATCCCAATGAGGTTAGAATTAGAGCATCCACAAGGTCTACACCAGCCTGGGGTAACTGTCAGTCCGGTCGGGGGGCAAGGGCAAACTTTCAGTCCGGTCGGGGGGCAAGGGCAAACTTTCAGTCCGGTCGGGGGTAAGGGCAAATCACTGCATTCATTTAAGAGTATTTAAAACCAAGAGGTCCGACTTCATTAAGGTGGGTGGTGTCCCATTCGACTGGCAGAGTTACTGGTGACACACAGAGACGCACACAGCAAGAAACTGTTCCAACCCACATCATGAAGACAAAACTGTATGGTACTACAAGAGGAATGGAAAGCAATCGATATCTCAAGATCATAAAGGCTACTTTTCAAACCAATCCTCCTGAGTATAAGTTTTACCCACAGAAGGGAAATCGAAGAATTGAAGAAGATACATATAAATCCTGGACAGAAACCAAATAAATCTCAAGCAGGGTATAGCACACATTAGACTGTCTAAGCAGGGGCGTTGATACAAAGAAAACATTTAGGGAATTTTGAAAGGGGTTGGGGGGGGGGGGGATCTCCCCAGTCTCACTTCTCCCCGACCCTTTTACAAACTTTTGAAGGAGCTTACACCTCTATTAAGTGCACAATAATGATTGTGATGAGGATGATGACGATAATAATCATTTGAATACCTGCAAAACATAAAAATATACATGATTGTAATTAACGAATACTGGAGAAAGAACATGCATACATGGCTAGAGAAGACAAAAGGATGCTTAGTTTTTTACCACTTTTATAGGGGCACAAAGGAGGTGGGCCGTTGAAGGGGGAGGGGGAGGTATATTGCTTTGGTCCTTTCCTGCTTTTGTGCCAAAAACGGCAAACCATGAGGTGGCTTATACATTCAGTCTATATACGTATGTTTGGACCCTGCTGCGGTCTGGGCAACATCTCTGGAACTTTTTGGCGCTACCATTTCAGTGATCGTTATTGACTATTTGTGTTTGCTTATTTTGGTGTCGGAGGTGCGGATGTAAGTCGAGGAGAAAGCAGTACTCGAGTTTTTAAGTCGAGGAGAAAGCAGTACTCGAGTTTGTAAATCGAGGAGAAAGCAGTACTCGAGTTTGTAAGTCGAGGAGAAGGCAGTATTCAGGGGCCGTAAGTCGAGGAGAAGGCAGAATTCAGGGGCCGTAAGTCGAGGAGAAGGCATTTTTCAGGGACCGTAAGTCGAGGAGAAGGCAGTATTCGGAGGCCATAAGTCGAGGATAAGACAATTTTTGGGGTCGTAAGTCGAGGGAAGGTAGTATTTGGGGGCCATAAGTCGAGGAGAAGGCAGTATTCGGGGGCCGTAAGTCGAGGAAAAGGCAGTATTCAGGGGCCGTAAGTCGAGGAGAAAGCATTATTCGGGGGCCATAAGTCGAGGATAAGGCAATTTTCGAGGTCGTAAGTCGAGGAGAAGGCCGTATTCGGGGCCATAAATCGAGGAGAAGGAAGTATTCGGGGGCCATAATTCGAGGATAAGGCAATTTTCGGGGTCGTAAGTCGAGGAGAAGACCGGATTCAGAAACCGACCAATTACATAATGTTTACAACTTGTTCGATTGTAATGAGCATGCGTTTAGAACCTAGCCAGAGTTGGTGCACCGTGCTGAAGCTCTCATTGTTTGATATAGGGAAGAAGGTTTAAACTTTTTTGATGTCCCGCCTGCCTCCCGGTCTGAAGGTTTTGAGTTCACGTCCATGTTTAATCAGATTTTGTTCAAATGACGTTTTCTTCCAGATCGACCAACCTAAAATAAGTACCAGGAAAAGTCATGGGAAATAAATGCGGGCAACATGATGGTGAACACACCAACCACGGAGCGAACATTTGTCTGTAAATATACGAATCTCGCATGTATACTCGATGCATTACTGGCGTTGACATTGTCATTCCATTCTTTTGGGATGATATCCGAGTGCAATTAAAAATGTTTTTATTTTGTTTTTCAAACAAAAAACTCCATCAGAGAATTGTAAATCAAACAGAGACGACTGCGGTCCTGTTTGCTGTTTTCCCATAAATTATTCCCATTTCCCATTATCTGTTTCCATTTCCGATTATTAAATCTTGATATCAACTTTGATTTGTTTTAGCTGATGTAGTTGTCAAACTTGATTTGTTTTACCAATACCATTTTCAACTCCACATATCCAAATAATTCTCTAATGGATTGTTTATCCATAATTATCTCGTTTGTCAGCCACTGGTGTTTCACAGTTATCTCGGTTTAATTGGTGTGCGTGTGTATGTTTTTTTTTTTCGTATCAGAAATCGATGAAAGCATTCCTGCTTGCCGAACTGAAGCACATTTATCGTTAAATCAACAAACAAAGATACTGTGCTGATAAAAAAAAAAAAAAATTCAAAATAACTATCCATTTATAATTTAGTAAATATTCATTTATATATAGGGGCGCCGCGCCATCGAAGACAAGGGTGAAAAAAAAGGGGGGGGGCGTATACTTTTCTAGCACGGGTGCCCCAAGAGGCTTAAGACTGATGAAATACACAGTAATAATAATTTTTATAATGTGATAAATGTCACATATATGTATATAATTAACAGAAGCTTCGTTAACACGAATTTTTACCCCCCCCCCCCCCCCCCCCCCCCCCCCTCCCCCCCCCCCAAAAAAAAAAAAAAAACTGACTTTCTGTTAAAAAAAATGCTTGCTAAGTAATTAATTAAAAAAATAAAGGTCTGGGTTGGACCAACATTTCGTTCTTGTTAAGCGAGATTCATTGTAAGCGAGTTCATGTTAGCCAATTTTACTATAATATGTGGTGCTTAATATCTTCTTTTTTTCGCGTTCACCGTCTGTCACTCCAGCAGAAAGTTCTAGTCGTTCATCCACCTCTGGACTTCTAGTCGTTCATCCAACTCTGGACTTCTAGTCGTTGATCCACCTCTGGACTTCTAGTCTTGTTCCAGAACCTGAGTGTAGCGTGCACATCCGTTTTAGAGGTCTGACTTCATTGTATGCAGACTGCTGGTTCCTTGCTTCTGGTGCAGATGCACTCCGACTTCGAAGAAAGCCCCTGTTAGCCGACATGCTTGGTGGTAAGCCAGTGCGTCTGTTCTTGTTTTCCCCCACAGTTGGATCCCGAAACGCACACGGGAATAAAATAATGTAAAATGAATAAATAAAAATACTTTAAAAAAGTCTATGTATGCAGGTTTGGGGGGTATCACTTACCTCCCCTCCCCCTTCCCCACTCTCCTTATCACTATTTCCGGGAGTGCAAAGATGAACCCGATTACCACCTGCTCTCAGAGTATATCCCCTAACTTAAATGGGGCTTGAAGTTCCGATATTCCTGAGCTCCCAGATTCTGGCGCCAAAGATTCTGTGATAAGCGCTTTCATAACAATATGAAAAACTGTTCTATTATCTCCTTTCAGTCTTCATTCTCCGTTTGTTATTTTACCTTAGCTCGAATGTTTCTTTTGATTGCTCTCGAAACCGAAAAAAATTAACGACAGCCGTTAGAGTTGTCTCCCTTTCCGGAAGCTGTATCAGAAAAACGTCATTTGCGTTCCGGCTTATGACTGCTCGAGTTTCGCTTCTTGACATAGCTAAATGTGTCAAGAGATTCTTTCTCGCTTCTCGCCACCTGAGAGGAGCTGAAAGGAGAAACGCAATCCCCGGGACCATTTGTCATTCATTAACAAATTGTTAATATAAAGCGATGGATAGTGACGTTTGAGGTTGAGTTTTTATAAGGAGTAGAAAATTATAGGGAAGAGAAAAAGTTGGTAAGAAACAACAATTAGTTTATGTTAGCTTTACAAAATCGATCACAATAAACAAACAAAGGACGTTGCGGCGATTAGCCTTCATCAGCACATAAAGGACAACACAGTACACATACACAAATAGGCTCTAACTATATACTGTGCGCTAGAACCTACACATGAACAGCAACAATGGTAACACTGAAATAAGGTAAACTCAATCAGCGCCACAGTAACACACACAGACAAGACCATACGATGAGTTGCAGTATGAGGGTGGTGATAATATATATCGGCAAATAAGGTGACTGCGGTAAAGCTATAATAAGTTTTTATAAGGAGTAGAAAATTATAGGGAAGAGAAAAAGTTGGTAAGAAACAACAATTAGTTTATGTTAGCTTTACAAAATCGATCACAATAAACAAACAAAGGACGTTGCGGCGATTAGCCTTCATCAGCACATAAAGGACAACACAGTACACATACACAAATAGGCTCTAACTATATACTGTGCGCTAGAACTGATAAACAACAGAATTAATGTTTCGGTATTTAAATTTACGTAGTTTTCAGGCCGACCTAGTCTAACATGGGTAGCAGGAAAAGACCTGGGGAGTAAAGGCTCTGCTAGTTTTCTGGAAGCTAGCTGATCAGTTCCCTGAACGTCTTTTGAATTTTGGCCTGTCCCTTTCAGCAGTTCTAACCACAGAGTCGTAGGCGCTGTCTCGATCACCACCATGAAATCTTGTTACGGTGATCAAACCACACGTTTCTCTATATACAATTGCCTCATTAAAATGTTAAGTTTTCTGATCATAGCAGATACTAATGTTCAGTATACATTCATCTGAGGAATATTTTTCTTTTATTAATTGTATTGCATTTTTTTTTTTAAAATTCTGTTTTTTGTAATTATTTATGGTCATTAGTATTTGCATTCCTACTACTATTATTACCCCTGTCGACTTTACTTGTACTATTATTCCTACTACTACTAGTGCTACTACTGTTGCTACTACTACTACTACTACTACTAATACTACTACTACTACTACTACTACTACTACTACTACTACTACTACTATTACTACTACTACTACTACTATTACTACTACTACTACTACTACTACTACTACTACTACTACTACTATTACTGCTACTATTACTGCTACTATTACTACTACTACTACTACTACTACTACTACTACTATTACTACTACTACTACTACTACTACTACTACTACTACTACTACTACTAGTACTACTACTACTACTACTACTACTACTGCTGCTGTTGCTGCTGCCGCTGCTGCTTCTGCTGCTATTTTATTATTATTACTTCTACTAGCTTTGCTCTTTAATTTCTTCATTTGATTAATTCTACACCTTTTCCTCTTCCTATATTTTATAGTTATTTACGTGACCCCTTGGTGGGGACTAGTGGCCAGAGTACTTTGCCCTTTGTTGACATTACTGTGGATTTATGTCGCTTGAAACGTCAACTTGTTTTGTATGTGTACGTTGTTGCCCTTCACCCTTTCCATAATCTTGTAAGTCAAACTGCAGTGCATTCCATTTTTTTTTTTGGGTATTAGCTTGCGTGCAGTCATCCCTGTTTTCGTCACGCTCTGGTGATACCAGCATTGTGCAAAAGACTACAGGAAAACCTACAGTCAATAACTATACAACACAATTAAGAGCATTGCTTGGCACATTTATTATTTCACAAATTTTGTGGTACGTTATCAGTAAAGGGCCCTGACTTTTTCAAAAATCCATCCTTCTCTTATATTTTTTCTATGTATGTACTTTTTAATTCTTGTCTCCGTTGTCAATATTCGGCAAGTGCAGTGCATTTTCCCGGTAAGATAGTTATTTTTGTTTAACGGAGCATAACACGTGTCAAACTATGTGGTTTGTTCAACATTGAAATTTCTTTCAAAACTGTCTTAAATATATTACAAAATAATCATAAATAAAACAATTTATTTTTATTTTCAGGTAGTCACAAATGATGTCTGGGGAAAACAGAAGAAAGTTTTATTCCTACCTTTTAACGACTGCTTCGTGTGAATTATTGCCATTCGATTAAAATGTCCGTGAGTACCCTGGTTGTGTTCGTACATCATGCGTTCTGAGGATTCAAACCATTGTCCGGACTAATTAGGTCGCAGTTGACATTGGAATCCAATTAAAGGTCAAACGTTCCGCTTGTTCACGACCCAGGGCTTCAACATGAACATGTCCCTATATTGACCTACTCAAAGGGAGAGGCCAGGCACGTGCGACCACGCCGCTGCATTCGTTGGCTGTTGACATATTGATGTTGGACTCTTGTTCCGGAGTGTTCTGTCTTTCCGAGGACGTCTCTGGCTCTGTTGGTGGATGTCTGGTGAGTTTTTGAATAACTTGTGCACACGTCATCGTCAGGTCGTTATTGTTGTCTTTGCCTTTCTTCGTTGTTTTCGATATTGTCATTATGATCTCCTTCATCGATTGTGTTATAAGATTTCAAAATAACAAAATACAGTACAGGCTGCTTAGTGCGATCTCGGATGTGGCGAATTTCTTGTGTAAAGAACACTTCCGCGGCCTTTTTAAAAGGGCCTGACTACGCAGTTCAACTGATTAAGGCCAATTTTTTTTTTCTCAAAATACTTTAATATTTGCTCAACTTTTCGGAAATTACACGCTTCATCAGTGTTAAGATTTTGATTTATTTCCCTTCTAAATTAACACATTTTGTGACGTACATATTTTCAAAGTATTTCCTGTTGTTCCCGCTCTGATGCTACACAAATGTTTACCAAATCTTCCTGATATTCTAGACGGCAGAACAATAAGGCAGACCCCAGATACCCCGTTCAAACCTCCACATAAGTTATCAATAGAGCACTCGTAATGGTTACACCAGCTTGGTTGGTGTCACCTGAAGTCCTGCGCGGGTAAGGATGTACCGTGTCATACATCTGTCATGGGTATCTAGGGCGATTCAAGCTTCTGCTTCTTGGTCCGTTTATAAATAATTGTATTCTCTATAGCGATAATAAATCCATTGCCGGATTGCTAGGCCTGTCGCAGCTTCCCTCAGCCTCGTTGGTCAGAACGTTTCGGATTGACCCAGGATGTCCTTTGTGGCTACCGTAGTGATGCAGGGGAACAAGGCCACACCAGACTTCACCCAGTAGTAGCGTACCTTTAGTATTGTCCGGTTTACCAACTCGGATGACCTAGACGTGTATTTGGGCTTTAAGAGGCAAAGTCTTTTTCAACGCTAATTACTTATGAGAAAGAAACAAAACCGGCAGGACAAAGAAGAAGAAGAAGAAGAAGAAGAAGAAGAAGAAGAAGAAGAAGAAGAAGAAGAAGAAGAAGAAGAAGAAGAAGAAGAAGAAGAAGAAGAAAAAGAAGAAGAAGTAGAAGAAGAAAAAGAAGTTCTTGAACTCTCCTCCGTCTTCTCCCCTATAGTAATTCTTTGTTTTATGCTAGTTTCAGCTTCATAGCAAACGGGTCATCCCATAATTGCTCTGCCCCTGTGCCAACGAAAAACACACAGAATGGTTATCACAGTCCGTTGTGGGGAGATTGACAGACTGCTGTATCAGCATATGCACTAGCATACACACTCATTAAAGCATACGGCAGCCATCAGAAGTGCCAACACAAACAGTCTGGCATTAAAAGTGCAGTTCATCATCGACGGTAGCACAGGTAACCAACAAATCAGCAGTTGCACACGCGATCACTTTTAATCACATAAGGGCACCACTAATATTGTGACGACAGGCAACACGCCATTTTAGGAATTACAACACAACACCACGTTGGTCCCAATCGAAAAACATTCCAAATGAAATCCATGCACTCAACTCAGTAGCTGGGCGACGAAACTATATCATTTCAGTCTACAAATGTAGCAAAAATTCAACAGCCACAGTCTGGCAGGAGCAAAAACTTTGCCACGACTCGAAACAGTGGTCGTGCCTAGCGTCCATCCTTTTCTTTTTGTAGTGAAAATCTGATTATTGTCGATCTTCTGTTTTCTGTACAACTGCTTGCCCCAAACGCGGATGCTCCTTATCTGCTGTCGTGGTATATCCCTGCCTCTACTTCTCCAATGTGCATGTTTTTCTGTTTCGTGTACTACTACTACTGACCACTTTGCAAACGGTCCTCAACTTCTCTCTAGCGATCTATGATTCTAGCATCATCTGTGATGTTTACTTTGTTTTTATAGTTTACATTACTGTGAATGTCACCTACAGATCGGAAGTCTGAGTTTTGATTTAGACGGAGCCGGGCTTTTTTTTCTTTTCTTCTTTCCTTAAACAAATGGGCTTGGCCCCAAAACTTCTTCTACAGACAGACAGACAAACAGACAGTCAGACAGACAGATATATAGATATATAGATAGATTGATTAGATTGATTAGATTAATTAGATTGATTAGATAGATAGATAGATAGATAGATAGATAGATAGATAGATAGATAGATAGATAGATAGATAGATAGATAGATAGATAGATAGATAGATAGATAGATAGATAGGTAGGTAGGTAGGTAGGTAGGTAGGTAGGTAGGTAGGTAGGTAGGTAGGTAGGTAGGTAGGTAGGTAGGTAGGTAGGTAGGTAGGTAGGTAGGTAGGTAGGTAGGTAGGTAGGTAGGTAGGTAGGTAGGTAGGTAGGTAGGTAGGTAGGTAGGTAGGTAGGTAGGTAGGTAGGTAGGTAGGTAGGTAGGTAGGCAGGCAGGCAGGCTGGCAGCCAGGCAGGCAGGCAGGCAGACAGACAGACAGGCAGGCAGGCAGGCAGGCAGGCAGGCAGGCAGGCAGGCAGGCAGGCAGGCAGGCAGGCAGACAGACAGACAGACAGACAGACAGACAGACAGACAGACAGACAGACAGACAGACAGACAGACAGACAGACAGACAGACAGACAGACAAATAGATAAATAGATAAATAAAAAGATAGATAGATATAGAGTGAGAAATAGATAGATAGATAGATAGATAGATAGATAGATAGATAGATAGATAGATAGATAGATAGATAGATAGATAGATAGATAGATAGATAGATAGATGGATGGATGGATGCATGGATGGATGGATGGATGGATGCATGGATGGATGGATGGATAGTCAACTAGAGTGCGCCGACTAACGCGCCTGTGTAGTTCCCGTAGTTCGGTTAGGCAGTGTTTAGCCGAACCACTGGTTTTTACCTCTCTAGTTACCTTGCTTTTTATATTTACATTTTCGTAAGACGCCGTTGTGAAGTATTAAGTATTATTATCTATGCCTGCGAAATGTTCTGTACCCGAGTGTCGCCCGAATTATGATCCTTTTAGTGGATGTATTATGAATGTGTTTACATTTGGCTACAATTATTTCCACTGAAAAATCGGGCACCTAGGAAAACCAGTGTAGTATGTGTGAAACATTTTCTTGTGTCTGATAAATACGTTTATCACATATTAGTAGTACTCATGATCAAATAATCAATGAATGGGTTTCTTTAGATATTATTGTAAACTTGCAAGATCCGGAGTCACAGAAAAGTACCCCCCCCCCCCCCCCCCCCACCCCCCCCCCCCCCCCCTTTCCCCCCTTTTCAAATAAAAAATGAAAGGACACTAATTATGAGTAGATTGTATACTACATTTGAGAGGTTGAGTGGCTGCTTTCATCTATCCACATGATTGGATATTGAGACAGTTAAAATATGTGTTAATTTTATTCCACTGTTTGACGTGAATTGTGTGCATATTTACCAGCTAGAATGTAAGTAGTTTCTGTTGTCGTTTCTGTTTCTCTGTTGTCCAAACGAAGGCGTTAGCTGTTATTTTACCCAATAATTTTTATGTAGGGTGACCATAATATCTGGGATTGAAAACGGGACATTATTTTGAGTTGAAAATGGCTGTAGATGAAGAATACTGCCAATATACTGGGTGCACAAGGATGATATTGCAAACATACTGGGTGCACAAGAAGAATACTGCCAATATACTGGGTGCACAAGAAGAATACTGCCAATATACTGGGTGCACAAGAAGAACACTGAGAATATACTGGGTGCACAAGAAGAACACTGAGAATATACTGGGTGCACAAGAAGAACACTGAGAATATACTGGGTGCACAAGGAGAACACTGAGAATATACTGGGTGCACAAGAAGAACACTGAGAATATACTGGGTGCACAAGGAGAACACTGAGAATATACTGGGTACACAAGGAGAACACTGAGAATATACTGGGTGCACAAGAAGAACACTGAGAATATATTGGGTGCACAAGAAGAACACTGAGAATATACTGGGTGCACAAGAAGAACACTGAGAATATACTGGGTGCACAAGGAGAACACTGAGAATATATTGGGTGCACAAGGAGAACACTGAGAATATACTGGGTGCACAAGGAGAACAGTGAGAATATACTGGGTGCACAAGGAGAACACTGAGAATATACTGGGTGCACAAGAAGAACACTGAGAATATACTGGGTGCACAAGGAGAACACTGAGAATATACTGGGTGCACAAGGAGAACACTGAGAATATACTGGGTGCACAAGGAGAACACTGAGAATATATTGGGTGCACAAGGAGAACACTGAGAATATACTGGGTGCACAAGAAGAATTTTGTGAATGCCACTTTCTTTTTCTATGTGATTTTTCCTCTCCCCCCCCCCCCCCCCCCCCACAATATTTTGAGCTCAAAATAGGACACCCTAAGCAAGTCAGTCCACCCCCTCCGTTTTTTTGCACCTCCACCCCAACTACTCCTCTAAAAAAATTATAGAATGTATTATTATTATTATTACTACTTTTTTAAGGAGCTAATATTTTTAAAAAGATGAAATTATAGAGATTAAATAAGCCTATCAACTGTATAAGACATACTAATTATTTGATATAAAAATGTTTTTCTTTAGTATTCCTTTTTAGTTTGTATGTGTGCATATATCTATATAAGCTTTCTATTCTTGAGCTTATTCCTTAAATTGTTGTGCGGAGTACTCAGGGGGACGGCCGGGAATACACTGAGAATGAAAAACGGGGGTGATGACGTCACGTCAAGCTGATGACGTCAGCACCATGGCCTATCTGAAGAAGGCGTTGGCTCCCAGGTCGGCGCGGCCTTGAGTGTGTACCAGGTGATGTCATGTAAGAAAATGGCCGCCGGCGTGATGGTGACCACATCACCCTACATGTTCTCATTGATCTATCAAATATCGGTCTAGCCCTATATGCCCAATACGCCTGAAGGTGTGGAAAAGGTCCTTTACTTTTGTTTGTTGCTCTGAATATCAGTTGTAAAAACATCTTTATATTAACAACCTGCCACAGTCGAATAACGATCTGCCGCAGTCGAATAACGACCTGCCACAGTCGAATAACGACCTGCCACAGTCAAATAACGACCTGCCACAGTCGAATAATGACCTGCCGCAGTCGAATAACGACCTGCCGCAGTCGAAGAGCAAACAGTAGAATCTTCAAATTGTGTGGTAAAATTTATATTTTCTTAAAACATCCTGCTACTATTATGATAGTCATACAAAAACTACCTTACAATACCAAATGTTCTACTTAAACCTTACAACGACTGCCCCGCTTGGCTTAGGGATAGCCTACCAACAGTCAGAACCACTGTAACAGGGGTCTCCTCCAAATCATCAATGAGCAGCACTGATATGAAATCAACTACAGAAAGAGAGATCAATAGACTTTACCCACACCAGAGTTGGATTCGAGTGTATACAGATGGTTCAGCCAAGAGAGCAGTAAGAGACGGAGGAGGAGGAATATACATAGAATGCCCAAATGGTTTAAAAATCAACCAGGCTGTACCAACGTTCATATTCCTCCAATTACAGAGCAGAGGCAGAAGCACTTCTAGCGGCATGTTCTTTCCTGAATGGACAACAGCACAGCAAATATAGCAGAGTGGTCTTTCTGACTGATGCTATGTCAGTTCTACAAGCAATTGTTAACCCAAAAGACACTCAGTTTGTAGACTTGACGCAACAGCTGATTTACTTAGGCTCTTCAGTAGAACAATCTGTACTGCAGTGGATTCCAGGTCACTGTGGCTTGGAAGGCAAAAAAATAGCGGACAGATTGGCCAGAAGCGGCAGTGACATGGTACAACCAAATAGCGACTTAACCCACCAAGAGATGAAAACACTAATACAATCTAGTATCCAAGAAAGGTGGCTGGATACCCACACCAGATTTTCTCCCCAAGACTCACTTCATCGCCTCTCTAGAGAGGGACAGTCTATTATATTCAGACTAAGGACAGGGCACAACAGATTTCGTCAACATATGTTCAAATTTTTCGGTGTAGGAAATACGGAGACGTGTCCCTGCAGCGTGGCACCCGAAAATGCTGAGCATGTGCTCCAACATTGTCAACTGTATGCTGACAACAGAGACGCAATCTGGCCTGTTCCAACCACAATAAAGACAAAACTGTATGGTACACAAGAGGATATGGATTGCACGATAGCTTTCATAAAGGCTACCGGCCTCCTGATATAAGTTTTCTGACAGAAGGATTGAAGAAGAAGAAGAAGAAGAAGAAGACAATTTTCACGTTAAACATCTCTTCTCCTCACTGGTAAATTACTTCTTTCTTTCATACATAAAAAAATAAAGTTTATCTCCTCGCAGATTAAGCCTTTTGTCTTTTTTCCGTCACATATTTTATGTATATTACGGAAAAGCTTTTATTTATTACAATTTTCTCGAAATCTGACATGATGAAAGTGGGACATCCCCAGGGACACTTCAATATTATCAACACTAATCGCAGATATAACCAAAACCCTTGCAACATCTCAGATAGTCTGGGAACTGTGCCATCAATGCTGGTCTGAATAGGAATCTTCCAGAAGGTCTAAAGATCGCATTGACGCTCAGCGCACACAACATCCACTCATTTTCTAGACTATCAACCAATTTGCCAAAATAAAACAGCCAACCAAATCTGGCTGATGTTTTCTGCGAATGTTTCTCTCGAGCGTCTCTGACAGCAATTTGGTAATGCATTCTTTGTTACGTGTTTCATCGTTTTATCGATGAATGCTTATAGGGAGTGTACATTTTTTTAATGTTTGGAAATAGTTCTTCAAGGCATAGGTCGTAACAGCACTTTGAAGCTTGTTATTGTAAATGCCAGCACAACAGTAAAATGGCTACAGCTCTCAGACAAGGTGGCAATGTCATGATGAAAAATGCGAAATTGGTCTAGGATGAATTTATCAAAAAATGGATGTGAGCGTAAAATGTTTGTTTCGATTCATGTTTAGTGAAGTTCATGTCTAAAGATTGGCAAACATTTGCGATGCTGTCTAATGCTTGGTTAATTATTTAGAGTTCCAGGCACTCAAATGACAAGTGACGGGCTGTTTAAACTCGTTGAAGACTGTAGAGGTGGGATAGCTGTAGGCGTGTCTATTGGTACCAAGGTCCAAGGTTCGAATTCACATCGTCTCCATGTGTGTTCCGGGGCTCTATTTCGGAGGGGAAAAAAAAGACCTACTGCTCCCTAACAAGCATGTCGCAAGAGGCGACTAATGCGTGTGTTTTCTTCATAGTCGAAGTGCATCTGCCTGAGAGACAAGGAACCAACAATCTGCATACAAGTAAACTAGCTCAAGAAAGGAAATGTCCAAGCACAACTCAAGTTCTGGATCAAGACCAAATTCCAGAAGCAGACGAACAACCGGAACTTTCTGTCGTAGTTTCCGCTTAGAAGAAAAAGGATACGACGAATTAGAATAAGAATTATTATTATTATTATTATTATTAATATTATTATTATTATTATTATTATTATATTGTAAAATATGATTCTGGTTTTTGGGTCAACCTAGATATGAAGAAATGTACTGGGAGACTGAGGCTGTGAAAGCGCAACTGAACCAATTGAGTATCCCAAAATACTTGGTTATGTCAGCCAATGAGAATATTACAGAGGCAACGTTGCCATTGGAAACGGCTAATAAAATTACAAAACGACATATAACTGTAAGAAAGAAGCACTTCGTGTTCTTCAGTCATGTCATGAGAAGTGACACATTGGATAACTGTACACATAAACAGCTTTCCAGGCTGAATCCATAGCGGTATCCTCGGGGGAACTGGTTCAAATCTCATGGACCCAAATCTAGTGAATGACAGAAGCGTCGACGCCTCCTGGTAGGGCACATGATAGTGATCACTGGCGTGCAAAGGGTGCTGTAATAACTTTACCATGCTCCTAAATATTTAAATGCTAGTTTAGAGTCCAGAGTATAGAGTCCATAATATAGAGTCTATATTATAGAGTCCAGAGTCCATAGAATAGAGTTCATAGTATAGAGTCGAGAGTATAGAGTCCATAGTATAGAGTCTAAAGTATAGAATTTATAGTATAGAGTCCAGAGTATAGACTCCACAGTATAGAGTCCAGAGTATAGATTCCATAGTATGGAGTCCATAGTATGGAGTCCAGAGTATAGAGTCCAGAGTATAGAGTCCATAGTATAGAGTCCAGAGTATAGAGTCTATAGTATAGAGTCTAAAGTATGGAATCCATAGTATAGAGTCCAGAGTATAGAGTCCATAGTATGGAATCCACAGTATGAAGTCCAGAGTATAGACTCCACAGTATGGAGTCCAGAGTATAGAGTCCAGAGTATAGAGTTCAGAGTATAGAGTCCAGAGTATAGAGTCCAGAGTATAGAGTCCAGAGTATAGAGTCCAGAGTATAGAGTCCAGAGTATAGAGTCCAGAGTAAAAAGTCCATAGTATAGAGTCCAAACGTGCTTGCCAACAAGAACTTTGTGAGGTTCAAAAGTCACAAATTTACCATGGCAAGGTGGGCTAAGACCATTAAAGCACACAGACACACACGCGCGTGCGCACATTTACACACAGAAAAAGAGAGGAGAGAGAGAGAGAGAGAGAGAGAGAGAGAGAGAGAGAGAGAGAGAGAGAGAGAGAGAGAGAGAGAGAGAGAGGAGAGAGAGAGAGAGAAAGTAAAAGAATCCCACAAGTCGATATATATGCTGGTACGAAAAATCAGTCAATTGAGTAACATGGCGGGAAATTTCAAGCTAATGATTATTTAAAAAGCTGGATTTTTACAACGGCATAGCGAAAGATCCAGACATAAAACTAGAAACGTATTTGATCAATGCTGCGCGAAACAATTTTATTATTGCTGTTGTGGTAAATTCAACCGTCTGCGGGTGTTTGCTTGTTACAAGTCGGTTAGTGCAGCTTTCTGTTTTAATTGTTTTCTGCTGTAGTCATTACAGGAGAAATGGTGGTTATGATGATGATGATGATGAGTGTAACAGTACTGGTAGTAGAACACGCACACAGACACAGATGTGCGTGTTATAATGACGAATAGAAAGATACCTCTGTTAACCAACGCGAATCTCATAAGAACGTGTTTGTGTGTGTGTGTGGGGGGGGGGGTAGGGGGGGGGGGGGGGGGCATTTATGATACCAGTGAAAAACATGGACGCTCACTACAACAAAATAGCGGAAGATCGTAACAACAGAGATGAGATGTCTTAGGAGAGCTGCCGGTGTGACAAGAAGAGATATACAATCAGCAATACAGAAAATAAAAGACTAGGACTGAAACTAGCATGCAACTCATTAAAGAACAACAAACGAGATGGTTTGGCCACCTGACGAGAATGCCCTGGTACCAACTGCCACAGAAAGCCATACTGAAGAAATATAATAAATACAGAGCAAGGGGAAGACCACGCAAGAGATGGAGCGACGTCATCAGGAGCAAACTAACAGAAATGAACACCAACTTGAACAATGCATTAGAAAAAGCTCACCAGCGATCCTTACATCTCCCCCCAACACCTCGAAGAGGTATATGGTGAAAGAAGAAGAAGAGGAGAAGAAGAAGAAGAAAACATTTTCGTTTCGTTAACAGAGAACACGTGCGACCATGATGCAACATTCTATCATCATCAATGCTGTGTCCAATAGCTTCAGTCCTCCAATGTTAACGTGACTTAATCAGTTCAAAAGTTATAAAGATGCTGTCGGGCAACGCCGAAAGGTCCTATCTCTCCAACCCGCATCCTGGATTTCACCTCGTATTCAGTGGCTAAAACAATTGGCCAGCCCGACTCTCGTATCCTAAAAAAACAGGTATCCAAGTAGACTCGTATTTCAAGGTTCCACCATGACTAGCTTGAGCTATCAAAGGATCTACTCGTACATCTGTTACTCTCCGATAAACACATGCTGTTTTTAACTCGAACTGTTTTTGTCCCTGTGAATTCCTGTCAATGAAGTTTATACTGAGGATGAAACTAAATTGATCTCACATGATAAAACTTTCAAGCACGCCTTGGGCAATTTATAA
Source organism: Candidula unifasciata (assembly GCA_905116865.2). NCBI lineage: Eukaryota > Metazoa > Mollusca > Gastropoda > Stylommatophora > Geomitridae > Candidula > Candidula unifasciata. The sequence goes on along the minus strand of CAJHNH020003427.1, from coordinate 6,724 downwards.
ACTTCAGATGTTTTTGGAATAACGAATCAAGACAATCAATTGATTACCTGTGCCGAATCAAAACACCTGATTACATGAACTGATCAATGTTGCGGATTGATATTTCATGTTTATTAACTGGATCATTTTTTTTAATTCCTGAAATTATTGCATATAAACCGGAATTGAAGCAAAATCCTGACATGGCGGACAGAAAATCTGAAATGAAGTCGAGGTCGATAAATTGAAAGGGGGCGCTGTCGTATATTTCAAGGAGCAGTAACTCTGATTGATCTAGGTTCTTCAATGGCGTCTTATTACTTCCGGTTGGCACTTGGGCCCAGCAGGCGTCGATACAATCGTTACGTGGTCGGGTCCCAAGTACGTTAATAACAAACCAGAGGTCTGCAATTGTTGGTGTGGTGGAGTCAAGTAGCTGCGGCTCTTATAAGTTTAGTATTATGTCGCCATTCTTTGGGCCCTTTTTTTTGAAGGAGAAATATGGTTTTAAACTTGCCTTATGAATATGTAATTGATAGAATCCAAGTCGTAAGGCGGTGTTAAAGTGAAATAAATGGAAGTATCAACTCTTTTTCTCACGCAACGTTTGATGTGTTATTACATACCTAACGTTTGGTCTGCAGGCAATAAAGAAATCTGGCTTTAAAAAAAAAAAACTTTAATTATGTCGTATCTCCCCGTCACACATCTCATTGAAGTCTCAGTAGATCACATCCTTGTATCTCCCCTACACTTATACCATTATAGTCTCAATAGATTAGGTCCCCGTATCTCCCCTCACACATTCCTTTATAATCTCAGTAGATCAGATCCTCGTATCTCCCCTCACACTCATTCCTTTATAATCTCAGTAGATCAGATCCCCATATCTTCCCTCACACTATCCTTTATAAACTCAGTAAATCAGATCCCTATATCTCCCCTCACAAATTCCTTTATAATCTCAGTAGATCAGATCCCCATATCTTCCCTCACACTATCCTTTATAAACTCAGTAGATCAGATCCCTATCTCTCTCCTCACACATTCCTTTATAATCTCAGTAGATCAGATCCCCATATCTTCCCTCACACTATCCTTTATAAACTCAGTAGATCAGATCCCTATCTCTCTCCTCACACATTCCTTTATAATCTCAGTAGATCAGATCCCCATATCTTCCCTCACACTATCCTTTATAAACTCAGTAGATCAGATCCCTATCTCTCTCCTCACACATTCCTTTATAATCTCAGTAGATCAGATCCTCATATCTTCCCTCACACTATCCTTTATAAACTCAGTAGATCAGATCCCTATATCTCCCCTCACACATTCATTTATAAACTTAGTAGATCAGATCCCTTATCTCCCCTCACACATTCCTTTATAAACTCAGTAGATCAGATCCCTATATCTCCCCTCACACATTCCTTTATAATCTCAGTAGGTCAGATCCCCGTTATCTCTCCACATAAACATCCTATTGTAGTGTACAGTCTACAGACTAGTTCCAATGTAAGGATGCCCTGGTTTGTTCTCACAGAATGAAAAGTCTACTGTTGCCCCATCCTCCCGGGGGACCACTCATCATTTTAATGTGAAATCTTCGATTTTCTTATTTCTATTTTCCTCAGGCGGAACGAAGCTAAGCAGAAAGTTTCCCTCATCTATTTCTCGTCTTCTGCAGGTTGAGCAATCTTGTGTCGGCAGCCCCAAATTAAACTGTACAAAATCCAGACAAAGCCATTTTTATATTTCGTTGAGGATTTCTGTTTTGTGAGTGTGTGGCCAAATGTTTTAGTCTTTCTGGTTGTTGCGCTCTCGAATTGTTGCTTATTACTAGAACTGGAATCTTTACGGTTATAGTGTATTCTTTGTTGAACTGTGCAGTCTCTATCTACACATATCATGATTTAGGCCGAGTTACGTCCTACCTACCTGGATGCCTGTATGTGAATATAAGTCTGTCTGTTCGATTTATCTATTTCCCACCTTCTCTGTCTGTCTGTCTGTCTGTCTGTCTGTCTGTCTGTCTGTCTGTCTGTCTGTCTGTCTGTCTGTCTGTCTGTCTGTCTGTCTGTCTGTCCTTCAGTGGCGTCCGTCCGTCCGTCCGTCCGTCTGTCTGTCTGTCTGTCTGTCTGTCTGTCTGTCTGTCGGTCGGTCGGTCGGTCGGTCGGTCGGTCTGTCTGTCTGTCTGTCTGTCTGTCTGTCTGTCTGTCTGTCTGTCTATCTGTCTGTCTGTCTGTCTGTCTGTCTGTCTGTCTGTCTGTCTGTCTGTCTGTCTGTCTGTCTGTCTGTCTGTCTGTCTGTCTGTCTGTCTGTCTGTCTGTCTGTCTGTCTGTCTGTCTGTCTGTCTGTCTGTCTGTAATATCTGTATGTCTGTCTGTCTGTAATATCTGTATGTCTGTCTGTCTGTAATATCTGTATGTCTGTCTGTAATATATGTCTGTATTATCTGTCTGTCCTATCCGTCCTGTCTGTCTGTCTGATCAGAAGCCTATTTTGTTTGCCTCAGGATTCTTCCATACCTCGCTGACCACTGACCAGCCCACCAAAAGTCCATTGGTACCTTCATTTTATAAAAATCAGACTACTAGCCAGTCTTAGTGTATGTCCGTTTAATTCTTCCACCCTTCCTGTCGATCGTGTAGGCCAGGGCTATTTAGCTAGCGGCCCGGAGACCAAATTTGGCACGCTGATCCCTAGCAAGAGGCTCGCTGATCATTGCCACTTGTATTAATAATCGTTGACTGCTGAGGCCGTGGCAACTAGCCGCGATGATCGCTATGTCAGAACGCTGGTCCCTATGTTAACTTTGTTGAATAACCCTGCTCTAGACTTTAACTGCAGATATTTGGCGTCTTTTATTTTTTTCAGCTCGCGCTTTCAGGCATTTCATTGTCAGAAGATTTCAGGCTAATATTTCAGGAAGCTATATAGGAACGTGTAAACTCTAAGTGAAAGCAATCATTTTATGACACCTGCGATAGTAGGCACCCATAGTCCCTAGGGAGCAGGGAGTTTTGTTGCTGGTTTGGGGAGCAGCTTCAGCCATGACTGTCAAGTCCATACATGCAGCAGCAGTCTCTGAGACTATATAAAACCAAAAGTAAAGGCGCCTTTTCCACGCCTCTAGGCATATAGGGCATAAAAGGCAAGACCTATATTTAACATCTTCAATCAGCTCATCTCTCATCGATCCACTGTTTGACATCTACAATAAATAAGTCGCATCTATCAACTGTTCATTCTTCTTCTTAGCTGTCATTGGCTGTAAACTTAAGCGGCAAGTTCTGGTTGGTCGTCCACTTTCAGACTTTAGTCTGGTTTCAGAACTTTAGTTTTACATAGACCAGATCCGATCAGACAATCTGGTTGCATACACTGACGGATCAAAGAATGAAGCAGGAGAAGTAGGAGCAGGAGTAATAATCCCACAGTGGAACATACAAAGAGAATATAAAATAACAGATCATGTGGCAGTATGCACAGCAGAACTAGTCGGCATTATGAAGGCACTAGAGATGGTAATTAATAAACCTCCAACTAAATTTACCATACTGACAGATTCATTGTCCTCGGTGCAGACGTTAAAAACACATAAAACTAACAGTAGACCAGATATTAAAGAGACAATCCTGAATCTAACAACTCAGCTCAAGAATAAAGGATGCCAAGTCACCATTGCATGGGTACCAGCACACAGAGGTGTAATTGGCAATGAAAAAAGCTGACATAGCAGCCAAAAAGGGAGCAAAATGTGATGTTTTAATAGATGTAGGACTTGGAAAAACAGAAAGGACCAGCATAATCAAACGACATATAATTAAAATGTGGAAACTGCAATGGCAAAGGAGCAATAATGGCAGAGATGCCTACAATAACCTTAAAGAGCCCAGCCTTAACACACAGGTACGGGACAAACTGAAAATTCCAGCCAACAAACTTCTATGGAGAGCTAGATTAGGATGGCACCCAGAGAAATTTACATCTCCACTATGTCTGGACTGCTTTCAAGATAATACTCTAGAGCATTATATAATAAACTGCACTAAGTATAAATTGGAAAGGAAACCCATTGAGGAATTTTTCTAAAACGCAAACAACAAATTACTGTAAACAAATGTTTAAATGTAGAAAGCAATAAAGACATCCAAAAACTGGTTAAACAATACCTTATTAAAACAAATCAAAACTAAAAAGACCAGATTAGGGATTTACTCAGTATAACAGAAGGAACTGATGAGATGGTAACCCCGAACATCCTAGAGTCAGAGAGATAGTGTAAGTATGATGAGTGCATAGATGTGAACATGGACACATACACAAGGATGAGTGCGTGTAGTATGAGTGCATTTGTGTATAGGATGGATACATAAGACACATTGTATGTAGGTGGATGGTATGGAATCATATGTGGACGGAACAGTGGGAATATAGTTGTGCGAAAGGTACAGATGAATGAGTACATGGATTTAAATGTATTACTGTATGCATGTATATGTGTGTACGAGTGTGCATGTGTGTATATATATGAGAGCGTGTATACTAATATATTTGTGAGTGTATGAATGACAGTGCAATCAAAGAAACCATAAACTGTGTTGCTGTATGTCTGTTCATTAATGAGAACAAATGGAATGAAGGGTGTAAGCAGCAAGAACGTCATCAACGCACACAATCCACCAAAACATGATACGTCAGTACCGGACAGGTCACATACCAGTAACAGGACATAACTTAAAAGTGACACGACCAGACGAAATTACAGACAAAGCGACACAAAACACATAAGACATGGAAGAGTGAATATCACTACTTGTGGATGTACTCGTTTTCTTATGAATGTAAGTACTGGCATTGGTAAACGCATATGAAAGAGTTGGCGTGTGTACGTAATGTCAATTAGGTATGCACACACGTATAAGTATGAAAGGACGTACAAATATGTAGTGTTGTCTGCATGTATGAGTACTCGAGTGCATGTACGCATACACCTAGTTGGGTGCGTCCATATACTCCGGGATTCATAAACAAAACCATCCCACTCCACAGCATGCATACAACATGCACATGACCGACAGGACTCATAACAAAATATTACTGACAGCAAATAGGGAATACAAGTGACTCGATAATGACAGGACTAGAACGCATAACCTCCAATACCACCCCATCACTGGGATGATAGCAAAGGTTGGTAACGTGATACACATAGTCCCGGCAAAAAGCCACGCTAGAATCCAGCAAGACGGCAACGACGAGAATTGACTGAATGGCCTCCCGCTCCCCTTCCCCCCACCTTCCCCTAACTCTTTCGGATGCACTATGAGTTTAACCCCCCAACCCCATTCCCACAGAGAGCACTTGAGTTCGTTGCCCAACATGCCACAACAATTCTTATCGCCGATCATTTGGATCTCAAAGCGTGAGCTGGACGGTCCGGTTATATGGTATTTACGTACACCGGAGCTTAGCTATCAACTCAACCCGATCACATAATAACAAATGACGACTGGACCCGCTTAAGACTCCACACAAACTCTCACACACATATCCATTACATGACTAACCCGTTCATATTACAGGAAGACAACTATAAGACCACTATGGTCACACGCGAAAATTTTCACATCTCGGAACTATTCACATTCAAAAACTGTTTTCAGTACTTTTTGGCAAAATTAAAATACTCAAAATTTTAAAACAATAAATGGTGGCCGAAAGGTCGTTGTGTTTGGAAGCTCGCTCTCCTTCGAGATACGCCTAGCCAGATCAAAGGGAGACAGAACAAACAGGAAACACCAAGAATGAAGAAGGAAGACATGCACCAGTGACATCAGGACGAGCGGTTTGATTCGGATGGAAACATTAAGCCAGAAATGGCACAAACACCAGTATTCAGTCACGAAAGTGACGCAAATAACCCAGACCACAAATATAGGCGGAGACTGTTAGCAGCCTAGGCTAGCTAGCAGCAGTCTGAACGTGGTCGAGCTTTTCTTTTTTTTTTATCAAAAGGACTTGGACTTGGACTTGGACTTTAGTTTTGCGTGCATATCCGATTTAAATATCTGGCTTATCTATACACAGAATGTTGGTTCCTTGCCTCTCGGGCAGACGCACTCCGACATAGAAGGCAACTAATTAGTCGCCTTTTACGACATGCTAGGTTGACAGTGGGGTTATCAAACTCCCACCCATAATGGAAACTCAGAATCAAGGAAAGGAATCTACGGGTGGACATCCACAAAAGTGAGTCTAGTCTAGCCACAGTTAACGTCGACCACACATTCTTGTCTCATCTCCCCACTGCTAACGTCGACCACACATTCTTGTCTCATCTCCCCACAGCTAACGTCGACCACACATTCTTGTCTCATCTCCCCACAGCTAACGTCGACCACACATTCTTGTCTCATCTCCCCACTGCAATCGTCGACCACACATTCTTGTCTCATCTCCCCGCAGTTAACGTCGACCACACATTCTTGTCTCATCTCCCCGCAGCTAACGTCGACCACACATTCTTGTCTCATCTCCCCACAGCTAACGTCGACCACACATTCTTGTCTCATCTCCCCGCAGTTAACGTCGACCACACATTCTTGTCTCATCTCCCCGCAGTTAACGTCGACCACACATTCTTGTCTCATCTCCCCGCAGTTAACGTCGACCACACATTCTTGTCTCATCTCCCCGCAGTTAACGTCGACCACACATTCTTGTCTCATCTCCCCGC
>CAJHNH020003426.1:60000-67500 GCA_905116865.2 Candidula unifasciata | reverse complement strand
ACAGGGTTTCTATTTAGTTAGCGTCTAACAGTGTTTCTATTTAGTTAGCGTCTAACAGGGTTTGTATTTAGTTAGCGTCTAACAGGGTTTCTATTTAGTTAGCGTCTAACAGGGTTTCTTATTAGTTAGCGTCTAACAGGGTTTCTATTTAGTTAGCGTCTAACAGGGTTTCTATTTAGTTAGCGTCTAACAGGGTTTCTTTTTAGTTAGCGTCTAACAGGGTTTCTAATTAGTTAGTGTCTAACAGGGTTTCTAATTAGTTAGTGTCTAACAGTGTTTCTATTTAGTTAGCGTCTAACAGGGTTTCTAATTAGTTAGTGTCTAACAGTGTTTCTATTTAGTTAGTGTCTAACAGTGTTTCTATTTAGTTAGCGTCTAACAGGGTTTCTATTTAGTTAGCGTCTAACAGGGTTTCTAATTAGTTAGTGTCTAACAGTGTTTCTATTTAGTTAGCGTCTAACAGGGTTTCTATTTAGTTAGCGTCTAACAGGGTTTCTAATTAGTTAGCGTCTAACAGTGTTTCTATTTAGTTAGCGTCTAACAGGGTTTCTATTTAGTTAGCGTCTAACAGGGTTTCTATTCGTGTGCGTCTAGTTAATCTCGCACTAAGCTCAATAGCTGCTCACTTGCCAGTACATTCCTTGTGCAGGCCGCCCACGCTCATCAGTGACTGCCAGCGATATAAATGATTGATTTAATTTGATTAGATTTAAGAACCGACATCACATCACTTGGGGCATTCCCATAAGCGCTTCGCCCCCATCTTCAGCAGCCAGTGAAGTGTTCCGATACTAATGGTGTTAATAGCATTCTGATTAACCTCCGTCTTGCCTTTCTTCTGGGCCTCGAGCATCTACCAGAACCTCTCGTCACTCCCCCTGCATCAATCTCACCAGACTGTGGCGATCCATCTGCTCCTGCGAACTGTACACGCTCTCCCACAAGGCACCAACTACGTCTGCTTTATCATGCATCAGTATTCCACCAAGCTGTGCATAGCCAGACAGTCTGTCTGTCTGTTCGTTTCCCAACACACCGGCGTGCCCTGGTGAAAAAATTCAGACAATAATCCTCACCCTGTCCACCGCAGCGAAGCATGCCACTCTGCATGAAGCAGGCCTGTCTTGATCTTCCTCAGCATGCTTTCTGAGTCAGTTACAATCACGATGTGTGTGTGTCGTGTTCTCAATCCAGCATAAAGCTGCAGTGACCGCCTCCACCTCCATTCTTAAGTTGGATGTTGTGGTATCATATGCTAGGCTCTCCTGCACCAAACGTCGACCATTAACGTTTGCTAAGAAACCCCAAGTTCTTCTTTTGTGAGGTCCAAGAAGCAAGCTGGAACTCTGGCATGTTAGCAGTATAACAGTCTTCTTCAGTGGTACTGTTTATATGGTGACAAGCTGGAACACTGGCATATTTTTGTTTTTCTTTAAATATCCAGAAACCACGAGTTGTTAACCCTTTGGCTCGGTACTATGGATATCGCAACATTGATTTCATGATAAATACCGTAAATCTGGGAGAACTGGGACTTTTCTGCCTACCCACAGGCGCGAACCCGGACCACAAGGAGTTATTTCGTCACCCTGTCGTCGCGAAGTCAGGTTTAGCCAACTACGCTAGTGAGCCTGGGAAACACTGACATGTCAGCATTATAACAAGCTTCTTCAGTGGTACTGTCTATATGGTGAGCACTAGATACTTACTGGTCGTCAGCACTCGATGGATTTTGTTTGTTGCTGTTGGCACCTTGCCGTCTTATCTGACGACGAAAATATCTGGCCAATAGCACCCAGCAGTATTTACTTCCCAAAGCATATCTAGTACCCATTTTCACCCTGGCTGTTAATTCAAATGTCACTATTCAATTTGTCCTACACAGGTATTTCCCTAGCCAGAGGGCGGTGTGTGTGTCCCACACAGGTATATCCCTAGCCAGAGGGTGGTGTGGATGTCCCACACAGGTATATCTCTAGACAGAGGGCGGTGTGTGTGTCTCACACATGTATATCTCTAACCAGAGGGCGGTGTGTGTGTCCCACACAGGTATATCCCTAGCCAGAGGGTGGTGTATGTGCCCCACAGAGGTATATCCCTAGACAGAGGACGGTGTGTATGTCCCACACAGGTATATCCCTAGCCAGAGGGTGGTGTATGTGTCCCACACAGGTATATCTCTTGCCAAAGGGCGGTGTGGGTGCCCCACACAGGTATATCCCTAGACAGAGGGCGGTGTGTATGTAACACACAGGTATATTCCTAGCCAAAGGGCTGTGTGTATGTAACACACAGGAATATCCCTAGACAGAGGGGGGTGTGTGTCACACGCAGGTATATCCCTAGACAGAGGGCGGTGTCTATGTAACACGCAGGTATATCCCTAGACAGAGGGCGGTGTCTATGTAACACACAGGTATATCCCTAGACAGAGGGCGGTGCGTATGTAACACGCAGGTATATCCCTAGACAGAGGGCGGTGTGTATGTAACACACAGGTATATCCCTAGCCAGAGGGCGGTGTCTATGTAACACACAGGTATATCCCTAGACAGAAGGGGGTGTGTGTCACACGCAGGTATATCCCTAGACAGAGAGCGGTGGGTATGTAACACGCAGGTATCTCCCTAGACAGAGGGCGGTGTCTATGTAACACGCAGGTATATCCCTAGACAGAGAGCGGTGGGTATGTCATAGCTTTGGGTTTAATTCTGCGTTACACTTGAAGCTAGTCATGTTATATGGTCGTACACTAAGTACTTTGGAAATTTTTTTTATTTCTTTGAGGAATATCAATACATTCTCACAATTTATTCGTTGACGATCTCAGGGTTTCCTTTTTTTAAATCCTGAACTATAAAGACGTTTATCTAGCCACATTTACGTAACATTGTGAATTTATTATATTATCACAACACTCGGGATAGCTCAACGAGTGCTCCGATCTACTCCAGAATCAGTGATTATGCACGTTCTGTGCCGATAAATAAAAAAAAAAATCATGCACTCTTAGTGAAACTTGTATCTCTAAAAACTGCACATAGCACTTCCATTCCTAGACAGGGTTACAGCGTCATGTTGTTTGCCATAGTCTTCACTTAAGTGCTGCACATGGTAGTGATGACATTGCCTTCTGTTAAGTATCGGTCTAGTCATAACAGCCACATATTGTAACAGCTTATTTGCACGTTCATTGTCTCAGCCGCTGAAAATTATTTGAGGCCAAATCAAATGCTCATTATTTTTTTTTTAAATCATGTAAATTTTTGTTTTGTGAGTCCCGTATGAAGTTCATTCATTTAGTTAATATTACCTTTCTTAGGAGAAAATTTGTTTTTGCCGGAAGTTTATTTGTAAGCCAGTAGGTCAAAGTGACATGTGACTGAAAAAGAAATCGACAGCGATTTTCCCAAACAACACCATCTCCAGGGGAGATAAACATCGATCAAAAACTGAATCCAGAATAGAATCTGCTAGAAATGGCGACTATACACTTCCCGATAGATATCAGAAGTTTATACAGTCGCTGGTAAACAATCCCTCACTGTCTACATAACCGACTGTAAGTTTACATTCGATAAACTGTGCATTTACATAAGGTCGACACAATAGACACGTGGATGTTAAAACACACACACACACACACACACACACACACACACACAGCAGATCTTGGGTACGTCTAGAAGGCTTCCAACGAATATAGAGCTTTGTCTCTTCTTATTTACCTGAGCCGTACGTTAGAGATATTTTATCAACAGCGCTGGGAGTGAGTGAACAGTGCCGAGGCACGGATAGATCATTACAGTCTGAGGAGAATGGCATTGCGAGAAGTTACAAGGGGATCTGGCCGACACTGGGCACTCAGGGGAAAGGCGAGACAGATATACAATCAGAAAATTACTGGTACCATCTGAATTTTAACTCTTAGCTTGCTGCTGAAGATGGGGACGGAGCGCTTATGGGGATGTCCCGAGTGCTGTGATGTCGATTCCTAATTTAACATTTCAATAGCGGGTTGGAAATTCGTGGATCGAATGGTCATTTTCTAAGGGTTTGAGACTTTATTCGTGTGTGGGTGTCACATGGTCTCCCCACCCCCATCCCCTCTCTTCTTCTCCCTCTCTCGTTTCAACCGCACACCCCCCCCCCCCTTTAACCTTTCCACGGAATCTGTATGTGACAAGTGTTTCAGAGTTGACTACAAAGGCAAGGTTCAATGTCTACATTCTGAAGCTTTAACCACTTGCCTGACAGGGAAGGGTGCTGTGTGCTTATCATTGGGCTACCGCCGCTCTACACGTTAACAATTCAACAGTTCTGTTCCTTCATGTCTGCGAATGAAACCTCATACCACTCTATTGATAAGCAAGTGCTAAAACTAGTTCTAATATATATTGCAAGCAGTAACTTCACTATTTTTATTATCAAAAGTACCATGGTTAGAAGAATAACTATAGACAGAAAAGCCAGTTAGATCAAAAGATTCCGCTAGAAGGGAAGATTAGATCAATAACCACACCAAAAAAGGAACGTTAGAGCAATAACTATAGCTAGAAGAAAGGTTTAATCTATAAGTGCAGCTAAAAAAAAAAAAGGTTAGAACAAAGACTACAGCCGGACGGGAAAGTTAGAACAATAACCAGACATTTAACGCAGGGATAGAACAACAACTACATGTGGAGAAGTATTTGAATGACTTTGTGTCTGTGTGTGTGTGTGTGAGGGTAAACAGAGAGAGGGGGGGGGGAGTTTCGGGAGAGTAGGGTAACATTATTTTATGTTTCGATCCTCCTCTTGTGTGATTTTACAAGAGGTCATATGACGTTAATTATACTGTGTACCTACAACACAGTTGAACATTGTCTGGGGAATGGAGGTAGCAGGTCAAGTAATATACGGATTTTCTGAGACCGTGTTGCTGTTTCTCTGTCCAGCTTCTCGCCTTCTGTCGACTGAAAGAAGAAACTGGTTTCTCTGCTAAGCGCTACCACAATATAGCCTAGCGCACTTCTACTATTCGAAATTATTTAAAAAAAAAAAACTTTAAGCTCTGGCACGTAACTTCTCACTCCAAATTTATGAAAGTGATGTTCTGTTCAGTTGTTTAAATTCTAAGACAGGCACTGTCAACTGGAAAGAGTTCAAAAAGTTCAGATATTATAAACATAGCCACAGCCAATGGAGCTACTGTTGAATTTTCCACCTTTGAACTGGAATGGGTTGCGACTAATGTTACCGGTGCATCGAATTTCAGAGAAATTTTATTGAAAAGCTCAACAAAATAGGGAAGAAATAAAACGTGCACAAAACAACACAAATAACGTAACGATTCGACCGGCCAGCCTTTGTCAAACTAAACAAATTTTGACGTGGAATAAATGAAATAAAATAAAACAAACGATGGCTAAAAAAAAATAGTCACACAATTTTTTTTTTTTTATGTGTAATATAATAGTTGGAATAAAAGAAATACAAATGTTAATGATACATAAATGATATAGATAAGAGATAGAATAAAGTAATTATATGAAATAAAAGAAAAGAAAAGAAAATAATTAAAATTTAAAATGTAAAAAGACTAAAACTATTTAGATAAAAAAATGTTGGATATTGATACCACTGGGACTAAGAACGTCAAAGCTGTGGATGAGGCGATTTTTCCAAAGCGATGCGCGTAGTAGAGTAAGATTTTAATGCTTTGACAGATATATCATCTTTACCTCTGACGGATCCGAAAATGTTGAGGGCATGGTTAGTGTCTTCGACAAATGAAGGGAGACGGTGACAATCGGTTGGAAAATACTATCTAGAAATTCAGAAAGATACGCCGTGGGACAGGAGCACGCAGATACAATAGGACGTCCAGGGTATCATTAACATTTGTTTTTGTTTTATTCCAGCTATTATATTATATATTAAAAACATTACTTTTTTTTTGCGATTATATTTTTTTTAGCCATCGTTTATTTTATTTTATTTCATTTATTCCACATCATATTTAAAAAAAAAAAAAAACGTTGCTCTCGTCACCCTTTGGAGATCTGTATACTCTCATCTCCTCGGTGTTATTTTTGTGTAGTTTGACAAAAGCTGCCTGGCCGAAACGTTACGTTATTTCTGTTGTTTTGTGCACGTTTTTATTCTTCCCCATTTTGTTGAGCTTTTTAGTCAAATTTCTCTGGAATTCCTTGTATTAGCTTGATTGCAGTCACCCCAATATTTTCACGATTTTCCGATACATCGGCTGGGTGCTGCAAATCTGTGTTAATGTGAAGTTTGAATTTTCTCCCAGATATTAACATTTGTAGAATCTACCTTGTAGATATAAAATAACAGCCTCGATGGAAAGGGTACATTTAATACTTAATTTTCTCATTTATTTTGCTGTGTTATTGTGCAACACTTCGTTTTAAAATTGTAAATAACGAAGGACTAAGAACAATGCTAGGCACAGTACCGGGAAAAGATTTCATACAATATCAAAAAATCAAATGGTCTCGTCATCTTGTAAGAATCAAGCAAAACCACCCAGCCGCTATAGCGTATTACATAAGAACAGCTGGCTAAAAGGCAAGAGGCTTGTCAAGAAAGAGATGTGTTGATAGGGTAAAAGAGACACTTCAGAAAGTCACTATGTCATTAACACAAGCTAAACAATTAGCAAAAGTAAGTCTAACTCTGTGCGACGCTTTGCCGGCATTAACAGTGAGACGAAAAAGAAAAGAGAAGCTGTTGCGATTGCTCCTCTTCTTTCTATTATTCTTCTCCTCATTTGTCGTCGTTGTCGTTGCTCTTCTTTTGCTTGCATTCTTCTTCACTTATCCTCATCGTTTCCCTCCTCCTCCTTCTTCTTTCTGGTCCAAGAGAATAGGCGCTATGTCCTACACTTGGTATCACCAGAGATGTCATATCTCAGGTTCTCCACTTGGTATCACTGGAGACGTCATATCTTATGCTCTCCACTTGGTATCACCGGAGATGTCATATCACATGTTCTCCACTTGGTATCACCGGAGATGTCATATCTAATGTTCTCCACTTGGTACCACCAGGGATGTCATATCTCAAGTCCTCCATTTGGTATCAACAGAGATGTCATATCTCGTTTCCTCCACTTGGTATCACCAGGGATGTCATATTTCATGTCCTCCACTTGGTATCACTAAAGATGTCATATCTCATGTCCGCCACTTGGTACCACCAGGGATGTCATACAGCATTTCCTCCACTTGGTATCACTAGAGATGTCATATTTCATGTCCGCCACTTGGTACCACCAGGGATGTCGTATCTCATTTCCTCCACTTGGTATCACCAGAGATGTCGTTTCTCACGTCCTCCACTTGGTACCACCAGGGATGTCATATCGCATGTCCTCCACTTGGTATTACCAGAGATGTCATGTTTAATACCCTCCACTTGGTATCACCAGGGATGACATATCGCATATCCTCCACTTGGTATCATCAGAGATGTCAAATTTCATGTCCTCCATGT
>CAJHNH020003426.1:0-55000 GCA_905116865.2 Candidula unifasciata | reverse complement strand
TGGGCCATCAACACAGTAAATAGTTAGGCCATCAACACAGTAAATAGGTGGGTTATCAACACAGTAAAAAGGGAGACTATCAACACAGTAAATAGATGGGCCATCAACACAGTAAATAGATAGACTATCAACACAGTAAATAGTTGGGCCATCAACACAACAAATAGGTGGGCCATCAACACAGTAAATAGGTGGGCCATCAACACAGTAAATAGTTGGGCCATCAACACATTAAATAGGTAGGCCATCAACACAGTAAATAGGCAGACTATCAACACAGTAAATAGTTGGGCCATCAACACAGTAAATAGGTAGACTATCAACATGGTAAATAGTTGGGCCATCAACACTGTAAATAGGTAGACTATCAACATAGTAAATAGTTGGGCCATCAACACAGTAAATAGGTAGGCTATCAACACAGTAAATAGGTGGGCCATCAACACAGTAAATAGGTGGGCCATCAACACAGTAAATAGGTGCACCATCAACACAGTAAATAGGTGGGCCATCAGCACAGTCAATAACTAGACTATCAACACAGTAAATTGTTGGGCCATCAACACAGTAAATAGTTGGGTCATCAATACAGTAAATAGGTAGACCATCAACACAGTAAATAGTTGGGCCATCAACACAGTGAAATAGGTGGGCCATCAACACAGTAAATAGGTGGGCCATCAACACAGTAAATAGGTGGGCCATCAACACAGTAAATAGTTGGGCCATCAACACAGTAAATAGTTGGGCCATCAAAACAGTAAATAGGTGGGCCATCAACACAGTAAATAGTTATGCCATTAACACAGTAAATAGGTGGGCCATCAACACAGTAAATAGGTGGGCCATCAACACAGTAAATAGTAGGGCCATCAACACAGTAAATAGTTGGGCCATCAACACAGTAAATAGGTGGGCCATCAACACAGTAAGTAGATAGACTATCAACACAGTAAATAGTTGGGCCATCAACACAGTAAATAGTTGGGCCATCAACACAGTAAATAGGTGGGCCATCAACACAGTAAGTAGGTAGACTATCAACACGGTAAATAGGTGGGCCATCAACACAGTAAATAGGTAAGCCATCATCACAGTAAATAGGTGGGCCATCAACACAGTAAATAGTTAAGTCATCAACACAGTAAATAGGTGGACTATCAACACAGTAAATAGGTGGACTATCAACACAGTAAATAGGTGGACTATCAACACAGTAAATAGGTGGGCTATTAACACAGTAAATAGTTGGACTGTCAACACAGTAAATAGGTGGAATATCAACACAGTAAATAGGTGGGATATTAACACAGTAAATAGGTGGGCTATCAACACAGTAAATAGTTGGACTGTCAACACGGTAAATAGGTGGACTATCAACACAGTAAATAGGTGGACTATCAACTTAGTAAATATGTTGCACATCAACACAGTAAATAGGTGAGCCATCAACACAGTAAATAGGTGGGCCATCAACACAGTAAATAGGTGGGCTATCAACACAGTAAATAGGTGGGCCATCAACACAGTAAATAGGTGGGCCATCAATTTAGTAAATAGTTGGGCCTTCAACACAGTAAATAGTTGGGCCATCAACACAGTATATAGGTAGACTATCAACACATTAAATAGCTGGGCCATCAACACAGTAAATAGGTGGGCCATCAACACAGTAAATAGGTGGGCCATCAACACAGTAAATAGGTAGACTATCAACACAGTAAATAGGTGGGCCATCAACACAGTAAATAGGTGGGCCATCAACACAGTAAATAGTTGGGCCATCAACACAGTAAATAGGTGGACTATCAACACAGTAAATAGGTGGACTATCAACACAGTAAATAGTTGGGCCATCAACACAGTAAAAAGGTGGGCCATCAACACAGTAAATAGGTAGACCATCAACACACTAAATAGTTGGGCCATCAACACAGTAAATAGGTGGGCCATCAACACAGTAAATAGTTGGGCCATCAACACAGTAAATAGTTGGTCTATCAACACAGTAAATAGTTAGGCCATCAACACAGTAAATAGGTGGGCCATCAACATAGTAAGTAGGTAGACTATCAACACAGTAATGAGGTGGGCCAACAACACAGTAAATAGGTGGGCCATCAATACACTAAATAGGTAGACTATCAACACAGTAAATAGGTGGGCCATCAACACAGTAAATAGATAGACTATAAACACAGTAAATTGTTGGGCCATCAACACAGTAAATAGGTGGGCCATCAACACAGTAAATAGTTGGGCCATCAACACAGTAAATAGTTGGTCCATCAACACAGTAAATAGTTGGGCCATCAACACAGTAAATAGTTGGGCCATCAACACAGCAAATATGTTGCACATTAACACGGTAAATAGGTGGGCCATCAACACAGTAAATAGTTGGGCAATCAACACAGTATTTAGCTGGGCCATCAACACAGTAAATAAGTAGAATATCAACTTAGTAAATATGTTGCACATCAACACGGTTAATAGGTGGGCCATCAACACAGTAAATAGGTGCGTTATCAACACAGTAAATAAGTGGGCCATCAACACAGTAAATAGGTAGACTATCAACTTAGTAAATATGTTGCACATCAACACAGTAAATAGGTGAGCCATCAACGCATTAAATAGGTGCGCCATCAACACAGTAAATAGGTGGGCCATCAACACAGTAAATAGGTGGGCTATCAACACAGTAAATAGGTAGACTATCAACTTAGTAAATATGTTGCACATCAACACGGTAAATAGGTGGGCCATCAACACGGTAAATAGGTGGGCAATAAACACAGTAAATAGGTGGGCTATTAACACAGTAAATAGGTGGGCTATCAACACAGTAAATAGGTAGACTATCAACACAGTAAAAAGGTAGGCCATCAACACAGTAAATAGGTGGGCCATCAACACAGTAAATAGTTGGGCCATCAACACAGTAAATAGGTGGACTATCAACACAGTAAATAGGTGGACTATCAACACAGTAAATAGTTGGACCACAAACACAGTAAATAGGTGGGCCATCAACACAGTAAATAGGTAGACTATCAACACACTAAATAGTTGGGCCATTAACACAGTAAATAGGTGGACCATCAACACAGTAAATAGTTGGGCCATCAACACAGTAAATAGTTGGGCTATCAACACAGTAAATAGTTGGGCCATCAACAAAGTAAATAGGTAGACTATCAACACAGTAAATAGTTAGGCTATCAACACAGTAAATAGTTGGGCCATCGATACAGTAAATAGGTAGGCCATCAACACAGTAAATAGTTGGGCCATCAACACAGTAAATTGTTGGGCCATCAACACAGTAAATAGGTGGGCCATCAACACAGTAAATAGGCAGACTATCAACACAGTAAATAGTTGGGCCATCAACACAGTAAATAGGTAGACTATCTACATAGTAAATAGTTGGGCCATCAACACTGTAAATAGGTAGACTATCAACATAGTAAATAGTTGGACCATCAACACAGTAAATAGGTAGGCTATCAACACAGTAAATAGGTGGGCCATCAACACAGTAAATAGGTGGGCCATCAACACAGTAAATAGGTGCGCCATCAACACAGTAAATAGGTGGGCCATCAGCACAGTCAATAGGTAGACTATCAACACAGTAAATTGTTGGGCCATCAACAAAGTAAATAGTTGGGTCATCAATACAGTAAATAGGTAGACCATCAACACAGTAAATAGTTGGGCCATCAACACAGTAAATAGGTGGGCCATCAACACAGTAAATAGGTGGGCCATCAACACAGTAAATAGGTGGGCCATCAACACAGTAAATAGTTGGGCCATCAACACAGTAAATAGTTGGGCCATCAAAACAGTAAATAGGTGGGCCATCAAAACAGTAAATAGGTGGGCCATCAACACAGTAAATAGTTGGGCCATCAACACAGTAAATAGGTGGGCCATCAACACAGTAAGTAGATAGACTATCAACACAGTAAATAGTTGGGCCATCAACACAGTAAATAGTTGGGCCATCAACACAGTAAATAGGTGGGCCATCAAGACAGTAAGTAGGTAGACTATCAACACGGTAAATATGTGGGCCATCAACACAGTAAATAGGTGGGCCATCAACACAGTAAATAGGTGGGCTATCAACACAGTAAATAGTTAAGTCATCAACACAGTAAATAGGTGGACTATCAACACAGTAAATATGTGGACTATCAACACAGTAAATAGTTGGACTATCAACACAGTAAATAGGTGGGCTATTAACACAGTAAATAGTTGGACTGTCAACACAGTAAATAGGTGGTATATCAACACAGTAAATAGGTGGGATATTAACACAGTAAATAGGTGGGCTATCAACACAGTAAATAGTTGGACCGTCAACACGGTAAATAGGTGGACTATCAACACAGTAAATAGGTGGACTATCAACTTAGTAAATATGTTGCACATCAACACAGTAAATAGGTGAGCCATCAACACAGTAAATAGGTGGGCCATCAACACAGTAAATAGGTGGGCTATCAACACAGTAAATAGGTGGGCCATCAACACAGTAAATAGGTGGGCCATCAATTTAGTAAATAGTTGGGCCTTCAACACAGTAAATAGTTGGCCATCAACACAGTATATAGGTAGACTATCAACACATTAAATAGTTGGGCCATCAACACAGTAAATAGTTGGGCCATCAACACAGTAAAAAGTTGGGCCATCAACACAGTAAATATTTGGGCCATCAACACAGTAAATAGGTGGGCCGTCAACACAGTAAATAGGTGGGCTATCAACACAGTAAATAGGCGGGCTATCAACACAGTAAATAGTTGGACTGTCAACACAGTAAATAGATGGACTGTCAACACGGTAAATAGGTGGACTATCAACACAGTAAATAGGTGGACTATCAACACAGTAAATAGGTGGACTATCAACACAGTAAATAGTTGGACTATCAACACAGTAAATAGGTGGACTATCAACACAGTAAATAGGTGGACTATCAACACAGTAAATAGGTGGACTATCAACACAGTAACTAGTTGGACTGTCAACACAGTAAATAGGTGGACTATCAACACAGTAAATAAGTGGACCATCAACACAGTAAATAGGTGTGCCATCAACAGAGTAAATATTAACACGGTAAATATGTGGGTCATCAAAACAGTAAATAGTTGGACTGTCAACACGGTAAATAGTTGGTCTATCAATACAGTAAATAGTTGGGCCATCAATTCAGTAAATAGGTGGGCCATCAATAGAGTAAATAGGTAGACTATCAACTTAGTAAATATGTTGCACATTAACACGGTAAATAGGTGGGCCATCAACACAGTAAATAGTTGGGCAATCAACACAGTATATAGGTGGGCCATCAACACAGTAATTAGGTAGACTATCAACTTAGTAAATATGTTGCACATCAACACGGTTAATAGGTGGGCCATCAACACAGTAAATAGGTGCGTTATCAACACAGTAAATAAGTGGGCCATCAACACAGTAAATAGGTAGACTATCAACTTAGTAAATATGTTGCACATCAACACAGTAAATAGGTGAGCCATCAACGCATTAAATAGGTGCGCCATCAACACAGTAAATAGGTGGGCCATCAACACAGTAAATAGGTGGGCCAACAACACAGTAAATAGGTAGACTATCAACTTAGTAAATATGTTGCACATCAACACGTTAAATAGGTGGGCCATCAACACGGTAAATAGGTGGGCAATAAACACAGTAAATAGGTGGGCTATTAACACAGTAAATAGGTGGGCTATCAACACAGTAAATAGGTAGGCTATCAACACAGTAAATAGTTGGGCCATCAACACAGTAAATGGATAGACTATCAACACAGTAAATAGTTGGGCCATCAACACAGTAAATAGGTGGGCCATCAACATAGTAAATAGTTGGGCATCAACACAGTAAATAGTTGGTCCATCAACACAGTAAATAGTTGGGCCATCAACACAGTAAATAGTTGGGCCATCAACACAGTAAATAGTTGGGCCATCAACACAGTAAATTTTTAGGCCATCAACACAGTAAATAGGTGGGCCGTCAACACAGTAAATAGGTGGGCTATCAACACAGTAAATAGGCGGGCTATCAACACAGTAAATAGTTGGACTGTCAACACAGTAAATAGATGGACTATCAACACAGTAAATAGGTGGACTATCAACACAGTAAATAGGTGGACTATCAACACAGTAAATAGGTGGACTATTAACACAGTAAATAGGTGGACTATCAACACAGTAAATAGGTGGACTATCAACACAGTAAATAGGTGGACTATCAACACAGTAAATAGGTGGGCTATTAACACAGTAAATAGTTGGACTGTCAACACAGTAAATAGGTGGACTATCAACACAGTAAATAGGTGGGATATTAAAACAGTAAATAGGTGGGCTATCAAAACAGTAAATAGTTGGACTGTCAACACGATAAATAGGTGGACTATCAACACAGTAAATAGGTGGACTATCAACACAGTAAATAGTTGGACTGTCAACACTGTAAATTGGTGGACTATCAACACAGTAAATAAGTGGACCATCAACACAGTAAATAGGTAGGCCATCAACAGAGTAAATATTAACACAGTAAATATGTGGGTCATCAAAACAGTAAATAGTTGGACTGTCAACACAGTAAATAGTTGGTTTATCAACACAGTAAATAGTTTGGCCATCAATACAGTAAATAGGTAGACTATCAACTTAGTAAATATGTTGCACATTAACACGGTAAATAGGTGGGCCATCAACACAGTAAATAGGTGGGCCATCAACACAGTAAATATGTAGACTATCAACTTAGTAAATATGTTGCACATCAACACGGGTAATAGGTGGGCCATCAACACAGTAAATAGGTGCGTCATCAACACAGTAAAAAGGTGGGCCATCAACACAGTAAATAGGTAGACTATCAACTTAGTAAATATGTTGCACATCAACACAGTAAATAGGTGAGCCATCAACACAGTAAATAGGTGGACTATCAACACAGTAAATAGGTGGACTATCAACACAGTAAATAGTTGGACTGTCAACACAGTAAATTGGTGGACTATCAACACAGTAAATAAGTGGACCATCAACACAGTAAATAGGTAGGCCATCAACAGAGTAAATATTAACACAGTAAATATGTGGGTCATCAAAACAGTAAATAGTTGGACTGTCAACACAGTAAATAGTTGGTTTATCAACACAGTAAATAGTTTGGCCATCAATACAGTAAATAGGTAGACTATCAACTTAGTAAATATGTTGCACATTAACACGGTAAATAGGTGGGCCATCAACACAGTAAATAGGTGGGCCATCAACACAGTAAATATGTAGACTATCAACTTAGTAAATATGTTGCACATCAACACGGGTAATAGGTGGGCCATCAACACAGTAAATAGGTGCGTCATCAACACAGTAAAAAGGTGGGCCATCAACACAGTCAATAGGTAGACTATCAACTTAGTAAATATGTTGCACATCAACACAGTAAATAGGTGAGCCATCAACACAGTAAATAGTTGGGCCATCAACACAGTAAATAGATAAGCCATCAACACAATAAATAGGTGGGCCATCAACACAGTAAATAGGTGAGCCATCAACACAGTAAATAGGTAGGCTATTGTCGCGCGCCCTACGTGGGTAAATACACTGATATAGTGAGGGGATACACCCACTGCGATATAATCCAGGTGCTCAGTTAACCCCTGCGACTGGTCTCCTCTCCTGGCATTGCAAAAAAAGCCCCCATCAAGTGATTTAAATATTTGTTAGCTGAAGTAAACTAATATGCACAAAGACACTTGAACCTAAGTACACAATTTACTCAACTATCATGAAACTCATCACACATGATTTATTTAAATAAATCGAAATTAAAATAAAATGAACTTGTTTAGGCTAGTAGAGTTGAGGGAGTGTGATTGATGACAGTTTGTACATATACTTAACTCCTAGTAGGAGAATTCACCGTCAGGACAGTTCTCGGCTTGAGACCCTGCCTATCTTTTCCAGTTTGTCGTCCTCACTGCTTTCTGCAGGTCGTTACACTCGACGGTCGGCAAATAATGGATGCCTACTAGTCCCTGCCCAATGTGGGAACTGGAGAATGAAGAAACAAGCGCATATTTGTAGTATCTGCTCTAGATGTACACTAAGCATGTATATTATACTAACATCAAGCATGTTTATTTAAATAAAACATTTCATCTCTCCCTCATGCTCACATTCACTCCTGTCCAATTTGGAAGGGCTTATGTCTCACATTCCAACTGTTACATCTTCTGCCTTCCTCTACACGTCCTGTAATGATAGTCAAGTCTTCTACGTCAGGTGCCATCTCTCGTACAGACTCAAAATGACAATCAGTCAGACAGAACCAGTTCTGGAATCTATGCTTGGAACAATCGACGCGCCCAGAATGCTAACAATAGTTCTGGTGCGAATCAAATAACAAATCTCGTGGATTTACTCTCCGGGATCAATCTCCGCATTAGCCTCCCGAGAGTTAAACACATTTCAGTGTGTTAGCTGTATGTAATACAGATTCACATTAACCACACGTGAAAAGATTGCCAAAGTTATCTTCACGCTTGTGATTTCAAAAAAATGATAGTTCATTAAATTTCAATGGCAACAACAACATTTAGGTTTTACAACATTGAAACACATGTGCACGAAAACCATTCATGACACTATCAAATAGGATATAAAGCAATGTGACAGTGCCCTACGAGAATGAAGAAATGTCCGCCTAGGAGTATTACAAAGTGATGAAGACACACACTTGAGTAAAAAGACAGTTAGATCTCTATCATAAAATATAGATTTGAACCTAATTTCGATCTTACCTGGAAAAATGAAACCACGATGCCAAAAGTTCTGTCTCAAGCTTAGGTTAAGCCCAACAGATGGCATGTGCTGGACAGGATCTCATTTACCAGACCTAGAGTTCAGCCCTTTATAACTTTTATCAAGCTCCTCCTACATTACGCCTAAAATCATTCTCATACAAGGATATCACAGCTCCTCCCTTGTGGGTAAGTTTATTCGCTGTCAGTCAGTGACTGTACAACAATTGTTTGAATTCCCACGCTAGGATCTCCTGGTCAATTCATCTGACCAGAGCAAATAAGACAAGTCACACCTCTAGTCTACTTCACCTGTCATCACAATAAAATCCGACTTTGTCAATTCTTCTGCCAACACTTTCCGCTCACTGTGTCAATAGTGACCGTCGGACCTGCCGTCGAGTTAGGTAACCTCAGGGGGAGATAATGGCAATTAGCCCTTGTTATCTGTTCCTGAAGATCTGGCAGGGGGAATAACTATCTGACACCAACAAATGGTGTGCAAATCTCCAGTCAGTAAGTCTGCTTGGTCAGTCTTATCTCTGTACCTTAACACTTAACATCTGGGGAAAAAGTTTTAGTGTTTGATATGACCAACGGTCCAGGAGAATTAAAGGTGTGATGTGGTCATCTTATTTAGATTAAGGATGTATCCAAATCCCTATTTGTCTGTATACTTCAAAATACACACAAAAAAAAAGTAGGTTGAGGAAAGACATTCTGGAGTCACCGAGCGTATTGTCACAGAGCCTCTCCCTTAAGTTCGGTCACCCTGATCGCACATCAGCACGCTCTGTGGCTTCCAAGAATTTCAAGTCCTCCTTTGCATAACTGCCCATAAGTTTTCTGTTTCCAGTATTCTTTATGGCAGTGGAAAGATCTGCACTCGTCTGCAGACATCCCGTGTCCTTTCATCCAGGATAATTCAATACTGTCATTGATCCTGGTATTGAGCGGGTATTCCAAGCAGTCGCTCGGTAATTTCCCTTTGTCCGGAGGTTCCTCCTTCCATCGGATAATCAAAGATCCATGCTTTGTCAACGGGACTCCTCTGCGCCGTTGACTGACAACCTCTGTGCGTTTCCTCACTTCGCCGCGCCCTATCTGCCTAGGGAGAGCCTGAAGTGTTCTACTAAAAGGATTAGTTGCAGTCAGGTTGGATCCTCTTTTCCTCCGTCTACAGATCCTTGAAAAATCTGTTACAAATCTCCTCTTAAAACGAGGGATATCTTCACTCATCGTGATCCCACGAAGTGAGTGCCACTTACCACTAACAATTTCTCTGAAGAGTGTCCATTTGTTTCCTCTTCGGTGCATTCTGTCTTTACCTTGCCAAATTGTCAGGGTGGAATTGTCTTTAACAAAGATCAGTCCAGAGTCAGAGCACGAAATCAAGTCAGGGAGTTCAGTCGAATCATAAGAAAACTCAGGGTTTCCTGTAGACTGTAAGGTGGGATTTCTTCGCAATGAAGTTTCCACCACCAGCTGAGATACCCCTGTCACTTCCTTCGAAGCAAAGAGTACTACAAGACCAGAATGTTGGGGTTCCCTACTATTCATGGCTTGTTCTGCTTCAGGGTCCTTCATCAGAAGTATCCCTGTCGCCCCAGCTGTACAGGGCAGCAGAGACAAGTTGTCTCCCTGCTCACGAAAAGTATTTTCTTCTTCGATAATGGCAAACACTTCTGTCTGTCCATTATCGACGTGCACAGGCCTAGCAGAATTGTCCTGTTTATGTCGAGTCTCTAAGATCGTCAAGACGTCCAGAGAACTCTCCTCCTCATCTGCTATTCTCACCTTGGTCTGGCTTTCATATGCACAGTCCAGTGAAAGCAAATCAGGAGGTGTGTTGCCGCCATCGCAGTCAACTCCTTTGGGTGTAAAGTCAGAACTAACACATTCCATTAGGCATGCGGCCGCATCCAAGGAAATAGGGGACACAGGTTCAGCGTTATTCCCTACATCAGTCTGCTTTAATTCCTCTTCTTGCATGAAGGGACCAAAGGGGATATGGGAGTTGGGTAAGTCTTTGCCCTCGTCCTCATTAATGTCTGGTGTGACAGTCGAACCGCTATGTCTACGGTTACAACCGTTATCACGCTTGTCACTACTGTCAGGTTCGCTCTCATTTATCTCGTCTGAGGTAATGGGAGTAAGGGGTTCCAGCAATGTAGATCTGGTCCCTTTAGAAGATTTCTGCTTCTTGTTCCATCTTTTCCTTTTAGGCTTAAGAATGGAAGTTAAGGGGTCCAGCAATGTAGATCTGGTTATCCCTAAAGAAGAGTTCTTCTTATTGCCTCTTTTCTCTGTAGGAATAAGAGGTGTGAGATACTGTCCTCCGGTTTTTATGTTTTCTTCCTTAGCTGTTGAGTTTGGCCAAGGAGTGCACACCACAATGTCTAGATAGTGGGCCCCCACCATATCTGCTTGAGTTTCAGCCTGAGGTATTGGTTTTTCCCCGCATATACTCGCAGTTTCCTCAACGCTAATGTTTTCTGCTTGCTGTTTTATCCTATCTTTTTCTGCCCTCTCAAATAGCAGTTTTCGATGAATTTCTTCAGTCTTACGCCGCATCCTTTCAGCAAATCCTTCCTGAATACACTCTATCTCTCTTTCTAATTCTTCTCTTATAAGCTGTATATCTCTTTCATACTCTACTTTCCTTAGCTGTTCCTCTCTTTCATACTCTTCTTTCCTAAGCTGTTCCTGCCTATTATATTCTTCTAGCTCCAACTGGCGCTTTTTCTCTGCAGCATTACGGGCAACCATATAATCAAAAGTATCCATCTGGCATTTAATATATGTTTCTAACTGTGCCCCTACTCTACCCTCAGCTATCCCGAATTTCCTTACATCTTTTTGGTACTCGGTACGTAAGTCCATTCTATATCTATCAGGTCTATCCAGAAATAAATATGATACTCCCTCGAGTCAGGATAAGAAGGATATGTCAGAGCAAAGTACAGTGAACTGGGCACCAGAGGAGACTATGACAGCCGCACAAAGATGTATATGATGCAGCCTATTAGAATACTAGAGCAGCAAAAAGGATAAGCCTATAAATGATCAAAGCGATGTTACACTCAGTCACTAATTATTAATCTCAATGATATGATGTCAGCATGTAATATGTTCTACAATCTATATCAAATGAAATATGCAAGCAAAAAAAAAATCATCAATTCATCAACTCTAACTAAGCACTATAGATTAAACATTGATCAATGTTCATGAAATGTTCAATGATAGACAGTTAACTCATATGATTTCATCAATTAAATACTTTTACAGTTATTATAATTCTAATCTTCCCAGTTACCAATTACTAAGTATGATTTTAGTCTAAGAACTGGATGAAGAGTTAAAATGAAATCTATGAAATTAAACTTTTTATTCGTTAGTCTAGGGTCTGCCGGGTTTGATCGCTGGCGGGACGCCACTTGTGTCAGGTTTTAATTCTAGAGAGCGACACAATTGTTACGTGATGTTATAAACCCCGAGACGAGATACCCAATTGTCGCGCGCCCACGTGGGTAAATACACTGATATAGTGAGGGTGTGGGTTTGAACCTTAACAATGCCCACCCACGTGAGAAACTGGACTATTATCTAAGCTATGTTGATCCTAGACAGTCCTGGATAGCCAAGAAAACAGCGAGTGGCTCGTTCCATGAAATGAAAGTTGCTGTACTTGTATCCACAGGAGTAGGAGAAGGGATAGATAGATATCTGGATACACCCACTGTGATATAATCCAGGTGCTCAGTTAACCCCTGCGACTGGTCTCCTCTCCTGGCATTACTTAAAAGCCCCCATCAAGTGATTTAAATATTTGTTAGCTGAAGTAAACTAATATGCACAAAGACACTTGAACCTAAGTACACAATTTAATCAACTATGTTGAAACATCACACATGATTTATTTAAATAAATCGAAATTAAAATAAAATGAACTTGTTTAGGCTAGTAGAGTTTGAGGGAGTGTGATTGATGACAGTTTGTACATATATAAAACTCCTAGTAGGAGAATTCACCGTCAGGACAGTTCTCGGCTTGAGACCCTGCCTATCTTTTCCAGTTTGTCGTCCTCACTGCTTTCTGCAGGTCGTTACACTCGACGGTCGGCAAATAATGGATGCCTACTAGTCCCTGCCCAATGTGGGAACTGGAGAATGAAGAAACAAGCGCATATTTGTAGTATCTGCTCTAGATGTACACTAAGCATGTATATTATACTAACATCAAGCATGTTTATTTAAATAAAACATTTCATCTCTCCCTCATGCTCACATTCACTCCTGTCCAATTTGGAAGGGCTTATGTCTCACATTCCAACTGTTACATCTTCTGCCTTCCTCTACACGTCCTGTAATGATAGTCAAGTCTTCTACGTCAGGTGCCATCTCTCGTACAGACTCAAAATGACAATCAGTCAGACAGAACCAGTTCTGGAATCTATGCTTGGAACAATCGACGCGCCCAGAATGCTAACAATAGTTCTGGGGCGAATCAAATAACAAATCTCGTGGATTTACTCTCCGGGATCAATCTCCGCATTAGCCTCCCGAGAGTTAAACACATTTCAGTGTGTTAGCTGTATGTAATACAGATTCACATTAACCACACGTGAAAAGATTGCCAAAGTTATCTTCACGCTTGTGATTTCAAAAAAACATGATAGTTCATTAAATTTCAATGGCAACAACAACATTTAGGTTTTACAACATTGAAACACATGTGCACGAAAAAACATTCATGACACTATCAAATAGGATATAAAGCAATGTGACAGTGCCCTACGAGAATGAAGAAATGTCCGCCTAGGAGTACTACAAAGTGATGAAGACACACACTTGAGTAAAAAGACAGTTAGAACTCTATCATAAAATATAGATTTGAACCTAATTTCGATCTTACCTGGAAAAATGAAACCACGATGCCAAAAGTTCTGTCTCAAGCTTAGGTTAAGCCCAACAGATGGCATGTGCTGGACAGGATCTCATTTACCAGACCTTAAGTTCAGCCCTTTATAACTTTTATCAAGCTCCTCCTACATTACGCCTAAAATCATTCTCATTCAATGATATCACAGCTCCTCCCTTGTGGGTAAGTTTATTCGCTGTCAGTCAGTGACTGTACAACAATTGTTTAAATTCCCACGCTAGGATCTTCTGGTTCAATTAAGCTGGCCAGAGCAAATAAGACAAGTCACACCTCTAGTCTACTTCACCTGTCATCACAATAAAATCCGACTTTGTCAATTCTTCTGCCAACACTTTCCGCTCACTGTGTCAATAGTGACCGTCGGACCTGCCGTCGAGTTAGGTAACCTCAGGGGGAGATAATGGCAATTAGCCCTTGTTATCTGTTCCTGAAGATCTGGCAGGGGGAATAACTATCTGACACCAACAAATGGTGTGCAAATCTCCAGTCAGTAAGTCTGCTTGGTCAGTCTTATCTCTGTACCTTAACACTTAACATCTGGGAAAAAGTTTTAGTGTTTGATATGACCAACGGTCCAGGAGAATTAAAGGTGTGATGTGGTCATCCTATTTATGATTAAGGATGTATCCAAATCCCTATATGTCTGTATACTTCAAAATACACACAAATAGGTGAGCCATCAACACAGTAAATAGGTGAGCCATCAACACAGCAAATAGGTGGGCCATCAACACAGTAAATAGGTGAGCCATCAACACAGTAAATAGGTAGGCTATCAACACAGTAAATAGGTGGACTATCAATACAGTAAATATGTTGCACATCAACACGGTAAATAGGTGGGACATCAACACAGCTGTCAGATAGGGGAGGTACTCAAATCTTCTTTAAATTGTGACTTGGAGAAATTTTATTTTATCAAACTATAAGTATCTACATAACTGTGTCACGGAGATAAATGGTTTGAAACCCATTGTCCTTCCTGTCAGAAAAACACAACAAGGTATTGTAAAATGAGAGAACGGACAAAGAGTGGTTTTCTGGTAAAATAGCCAATCAATTCAAATCTAATGTGTCTGTTTGATAAAACAAAAATGAAGGTTTATGAGTCTTGTGTTCTGAGCACATTACTGTACGGCTGCGAATCTTGGACTCTCTATGCTCAACAGGAAAAAAGACTGAATACCTTCCATATGCGCTGTCTGAGACGCATCCTTGGTATATTTTGGCGAGACCTTGTCTCCAACGAATTTGTGCTCACAAGAGCAAAAATACCATCAATGTATTGTATACTGAAGCAAAGACGTCTGCGCTGGCTGGGACATGTCTCCCGCATGGAGGATGGTCGTATTCCAAAAGATCTCCTATATGGTGATTTGGTAACTGGGAATAGACCTACAGGAAGGCCAAAGCTGCGCTATAAAGATGTATGCAAACGTGACCTAATAGATACCAACATAGGCACAGAGACATGGGAAAAATCAGCTGCAGATCGACTACTATGGAGAAAGAAAGTGAAAGTAGGACTGTCACATTTTGAAATAAACCGAACACAACGAGCTGCGGAGAGGAGACACCGGAGAGTAAAACTGCCTCACAACGAGGGAGTATCTGCTTTTGTGTGTATCCTGTGTGGCAAAGACTGCCATTCCCGCATCGGACTTTACAGTCACAGAAGATGCTGTTCCCAAAGCCAGCGGCACATCTCCATAGTCCCCCGGGACTGACGGATGCCATTGACAGCCAATCAAAGCAAATCTAATGTGTCTGCCTGTGAAAACGTTTTACCATATCTTAGACGCGAAACGTCAGCTTTGACAGCAAAGAATATATCTTTACAAGCAAGAAGGAAAGGTCGCTATTTTATACAGACAAAATCTATTTGAAATAATGATGCAGTGACAATAAATATAACAAATAAGAAATACACATTTATAAAAGCAGAACGTCGGCCATCGGCTCACATGAGATATCCCATCCATTTTCATCGGATGAAATTATAATGCAGTAAATATCGTTACCCTTCCCAGTATGCTCATTAGAAATGGCGTAGACGCGGCCATACTGAGTGAAGATTGATGACTGCGCTCACGTCAACTCCTCAACAAAATAAGTTATAGTGGTGATAAACTGAGACACGCGACTGTAACACTTCACATATATTCTTTTTTAGGCTATTCATTTTATCACTGCAATATAATGGCACAGTTCTATTGGACAAAACTTCTTCTAATAATTTCCCTTGGAAATAGTTGCCACTTAATGCACTTTATAAACGTCAGAAATTTGAGCTTTCTATAAATAAACTCATGGACAGTTTGCCAGATTTTGCAGCTATATGTTCTGTCTGCAGTTGCATGCTGTCGTTACAATTTGGAGTTAAACCGTCTAGGGCTACGTGTTTAAAGTTACGCCGTCTTGAGTTTTCTGTTTAGAAAAATGCTGTTTGGAGTTAAGTTTTTGGAGTTACGTTGTCTGAAGTTTTATGTTAAGAAATATGCTGTTTGGAGTTAACTTTCTGGAGTTACGCTGACTTGAGTTTTCTATTTAGAAATATGCTGTTTGGAGTTAAGTTTCTGGAGTTACGCTGTCTGACGTTACATTGTCTGGAGTTACACAGTCTGGATTTACATCATCTGGAGTTATATGTTTCGAAATATGCTGTTTGGAGTTACAGTTTCTGGAGTTACGCTGTCTGGAGTTTTCTGTTCGGAAATATGCTGTTTGGAGTTAAAGTGTCGAAGTTATAATGTCTAGGGCAGTAGTTCTCAGCCCTCCTAATGTGGCGACCCTTTAACATAGTTCCTCATGTTGTGGCGACCCTTTAACATAGTTCCTCATGTCGTGGCGACCCTTTAACATAGTCTCTCATGTTGTGGCGACCCTTTAACATAGTTCCTCGTGTTGTGGCGACCCTTTAACATAGTTCCTCATGTTGTGGCGACCCTTTAACATAGTTCCTCATGTTTTGGCGACCCTTTAACATAGTTCCTCATGTTGTGGCGACCCTTTAACATAGTTCCTCATGTTGTGGCGACCCTTTAACACAGTTCCTCATGTTGTGGCGCACCTTTAACATAGTTCCTCATGTTGTGGCGACCCTTTAACATAGTTCCTCATGTTGTGGCGACCCTTTAACATAGTTCCTCACGTTGTGGCGACCCTTTAACATAGTTCCTCATGTTGTGGCGACCCTTTAACACAGTTCCTCATGTTGTGGCGACCCTTTAACATAGTTCCTCATATTGTGGCGACCCTTTAACATAGTTCCTCATGTTGTGGCGACCCTTTAACATAGTTCCTAACGTTGTGGCGACCCTTTAACATAGTTTGTCATGTTGTAGCGACCCTTTAACATAGTTCCTCATGTTGTGGCGACCCTTTAACATAGTTCCTCATGTTGTGGCGACCCTTTAACATAGTTCCTCATGTTGTGGCGACCCTTTAACATAGTTCCTCATGTTGTGGCGACCCTTTAACATAGTTCCTCATGTTGTGGTGTCCCTTTAACATAGTTCCTCATGTTGTGGCGACCCTTTAACATAGTTCCTCATGTTGTGGCGACCCTTTAACATAGTTCCTCATGTTGTGGCGACTCTTTAACATAGTTCCTCATGTTGTGGCGACCCTTTAACATAGTTCCTCATGTTGTGGCGACCCTTTAACATAGTTCCTTATGTTGTGGCGACCCTTTAACATAGTTCCTTATGTTGTGGTGACCCTTTAACATAGTTCCTCATGTTGTGGCGACCCTTTAACATAGTTCCTCATGTTGTGGCGACACCCGAACATACAATTATTTTCTTTGCTGTATTCTTTGTGTATTTTAATAGTCTTTGGCAACTCCTTATTTATGAAAAAGTTCCAAATGCTGTGATGTCGATTCTTAACTTAACATTTGACATTCTCTCTCTCCTCCCCATATCTCTGTCCCGCTATCTCTTACTCATGCATATTATTTTATAAACATAGCATGCTTTATTGATACAAATACAACTGAAGTGTGCAAGATGGGTATTTGGAAGCGCCGAATGTAAGACAGGCCTGCGTGCCAGGTTTGAAAAAAAGAGTTCGTTCTCTCGTCCAACAACGTGTCACTGGCACTAGCAAATAATTCTCCACGATATTTTTGTAGACGATGTACAGTTCTCTATGTTTGTACTGTGACGTCATCTGCCCGACATTTTCCACGTTCCACGTTAAGTTTTCCACCTTTTGCTTTCTACAATAACTGCCCAGATGAAGGAACATTTGCTGTTGGAGATTCTGTGTGTCTCACTCTCAGTCTATCTGAAGGAACATTTGCTGGGGGGGGGGGGGGGAGGGGAGATTCTGTGTGTCTCACTCTCAGTCTATCTGAAGGAACATTTGCTAGGGGGGGGGGGGGGGGAGATTCTGTGTGTCTCACTCTCAGTCTATCTAAAGGAACATTTGCTGGGGGGGGGGGGGGAGATTCTGTGTGTCTCACTCTCAGTCTATCTGAAGGAACATTTGCTGGGGGAGATTCTGTGTGTCTCACTCTCAGTCTATCTGAAGGAACATTTGCTGGGGGAGATTCTGTGTGTCTCACTCTCAGTCTATCCCTGAACCACGCAAGAAAGTATTACATTATTTATTCGCGTCATTATGTGAATGGTGGATATATCACCAGATTAAAATGCTAATGGAATCTAATTATGCAGCTATTGCATTAAAATATAGATTGTATACATAGCTGTTTTTAGCTCAAGTAGATAGGTTAGTAACGCATACAATTATCAGTTTTTAGACTGATTATTTTAATTGTTGTAACCTAGGCGACTGACTGCATGCTCTGTCATAACCTTTATTATTCTCACTTGTTATCAGTCAGGTAACGATGAAACTTCATGTGTAGCTGGAAAGAAAGTTTTGGCCTATACCGATGCACATCTAGACTTCATCGATATAAACCCACCCA
This sequence comes from Candidula unifasciata, assembly GCA_905116865.2. Taxonomy (NCBI): domain Eukaryota; kingdom Metazoa; phylum Mollusca; class Gastropoda; order Stylommatophora; family Geomitridae; genus Candidula; species Candidula unifasciata. Next base: position 36,230 of record CAJHNH020003426.1, on the reverse strand, counting down.
AGCATTTTTTTTTTAAATCCAGAAACTATGAATTAAAAACTCTTTGGTTCAGCACTATGGATATGGCAACCCTTGGGGATTGATTTCATGATAGATACCGTAAATCTGGGAAATATGTGGCTTTTTCTGCATACCCCACCAGCGCGAAATCGGACCACGAGGAGGCTTTCACCTGGCCGCCGAGTAGCTGGTTTAACCAACTTAGCTTGCTCGCAGGGCTATTCGCATTCTGTCGAGAGGTAAAGGGAATTTATGCTTTTTCCCCGGAGTGTTCTTCGCCTCAGTGAAGCAAATGTTACCCTTCTTTCTCTCTCTCGCTTGGGTCGGAACGATGACTCCTTTTGAGGAGCACGACGTGGCCAAACCATTTTCAGCGATGTTACTTCTCACGATGTCTAGCAATGATGGCATGCCTGGTAATGTCCAAATATCAGTTGCCATTCTGATTCTATGAAATTAGGCAGCATTTGCATGTATTTTCCCTCCTTAGTTACAATTAGCTTCAAGTGTTACTGAGTGAGAGATCTTGCATCAGTTCTTGCAGGTAGTAACAATATTGCTGAAGAATATTTTTTAACTGTATATAGTGTCACTTCCGGTGGCAGACACACATGCAGATGCAGACAGTGCCAGATCTATGATCACCAGCTGCTCACGCCGTGGGGAAGCAATTTACCGTTTGGTAAGATCATATTCTTGTCACAATGGACAATGGTCTTGGTGTTGTAACATTTCAGCACCCATTATTGGGATTGATGCAATTATACATTTCCTCTCTGTCACTTCCATTGATTATCTAAAGTAATTGTCAATATTCTTCGAAGGTACACAAGTGGGACAGGATCGTGAAATTTACATCAGAATGTGAAAGATGACAATAATCGTTTCGAACCGTTTTACAGTTGCCACGTTCATGTTGTGGTTGACCTGCCTTAGGGTGACCTGGCCAATACAGTCTTCGAACAAACAACACAAATATCGGTATCAAATGGGTTGACGAAATTCCAGAAGACCTCGACTTAACTGACAACATACTGCCTTGAGTTCCACGCACCCAGAAATCCGAGAGAAAACAAACCCTCTTTAAAGTGTGTCAGGACAAATTGGTCTCCACATTACAACCGCAAAGACAACAGTTATTGATCTTATCAACAGTACAGACGACATCGAACTAAACAATTACATTTTTAAAAAGTCAACAGCTATCTTTGAAGTAAGATTACTCTATGGGGTACTCGGCATTGCTAACTTATGACTGCGAGGTTTGGGAAGCAACGGTAGCTGTAGGATAAGGGAAAAAAATAGTTTTAAAAACAAATGTCTTGGAAGAATACACAAATAAGATAAGAGACCAAGCAAGATAATGCATCTATCTTTATAAGAAGGTGCAGTTTGAACTATATCGGACATGCACTCAGAATGGATAAGACAACACTTCTCATCAAGCTCTCATGTGGACACCAGAAGGCAAAAGAAAACTGGGAAAACCAAGAGAGACTCTACGTTGAACCACCACCAGGGAAGTCTTAACCATGGATGGGCTTAAAAATATCAAAGACCTAAAGCAGGTGGCAACGAACCACCAAACATTGAAAACTATGACCTCTGCCCTATGCGCTGCCCTAGGCTCAAGAGGAAAGACTAATAGAAAAGACAGTTCAGAGCGTGAAGATAGCCCTGAAAAAAAAAATTTCCACAGAAATTACACAGACCAATTATTACACACACACAAATACAGTAAAAGTACCCTTTCTCCCCTCTCCCCATAACCTCTCTCTCCTCCTCTGTATGTGGTGTGTGTGTGTTTGTGTGTGTGTGTGTGTGTGTGTTTGTGTGTGTTTGTGTGTGTGTGTATGTGTGTGCTCAAGTCTGGCTGTGGGTCTGCCTCTTTCTGTCCCTCTTAGTTTCCGTTTCAGGCTCACTGTGTCTTTTCTGTTCTCTTCCACCCTCTCTTACTCTACACAATTATGTGTACTCCTACATCTAACGACCAGCAGGCACCCTGTAATACAGCAGCGCCCCCCCCCCTCCCCAACCCTTCTGCACCTGAAATATTGATAGACTTCCCCTAATGATGCTGCCCTAGTCGTACGCACCTGGAGGCCAGAAATCTAGACGGCGAACATTCCAGTAAGAAAAGAACTAACCTCTTCTTTCCTTTGTAATTACTTACCAGCATTCTCCGTTTCCTTGCCATGTTTTTCCCCCCTGACATATGCGTTTCCATTACTCGTTTATTCAATTTGTATATCTCTTCGTTTTATTTGTCGTATCTGTAACATGCGAGCAAATGAGACGCCTATAAATGTCTTAACTAGGGCAAGTGATCGTGCCTGGCCAAGCTCACCCACATACCTACACGTAGTCGAGGGGTGTTTGCAAGACATCAAGAGAGGCACGTTAATTGCTGCGAATGATTTCGAAGAATAAATATGGCCCGGTCTCGTCGCTGTTTCCTCTTGACTGAGGCATGTAATTAGAAATATCTTCCAGTGTCTCCTAACAGGCAGGAATGGTGTTACGAACATACATACACATTTATAACACACACGCACGCACACATTATTGTTCTGGTATCTTCATTGCAAAACGACACTGTGCACATTAACAATCTGAGATATGCTGATGACACAGGGTTACTAGCAAAAATAAGCAGTTACAGGGTCTAGTGGACAAAGTCAACCGGCGGAGTGCAGAGCATGGTTTAGACCAGTATCTCCCAAACTTTTCTTGGTCACGCGCCTTTTTTTTTTAAATTACAATTTTTCCACGGCGCCCTAACCTAAGTAAAAGTATGACTATTTGTGTCTTGATTAAATTATTTATAAAGCTTTTACGATATTTCGCGGCGCTCCTGTGAAGGGGTCGCAGCTTCCCGTGCGCCGCGGAGCACAGTTTGGGAATCACTGGTTTAGAAAGTGTTTCCCGAAGTTATTTAGTACACCGCCCCTTTTCTGGTGAAATAAAAAGATGCTCAGCGACCCCTCTCCTTGAAAATATCATCACCGTGTACCACGCCGAAAAAGCATAGGCGATCATCATTCGACATCCTTAACTATCAGCTGAATCAACGTGCAAGTGATGTCCTTGCTGTAATCGAACAGAAAGAATGATATAATGGCAATTTTGTTTTGTATTGTCTTTCTTTCTATCCCTTTCAACATGCTCTGGTCTGTAATTCTTATAGTCGTCTCTTCAGTTCAACTGCATAGATGTTTTAAGAGTGTCTTTGGCGTTACAAAGCTCTAAGACAGAAGGGACTTCATGAGGTATCATGCAGGCTTCGTAGGCTTTGCCTTTACAATTCTAAGGTTCAATGGTAGGATGGCAGTCACTGATTTCATAGATGATACTGTCCCGTTTGGAATGTGAGATGACTGGGAGTACTAATTTTACAAATGTGAATAGGGCCGCTTTTTTTTTTTTAGATATGCTAAAGTACTGGGAGTCTGCTAATTTCCAATAAGAATTGCTGCCTCTGCTCTAAAGTTGCTGCCAGCTTCCAGTGCCAATAATGAATGTGTATGCGTTGCAATTAGGGTGTGTAATGTAAATTCGCCCACATTTTCTGTGTGGCTTGTTTACCAAAATCGTCTATAAACATACGTGTCCAGATATTGTAATGATACTAATTTATGAGTGTAGTTAGTGAAAAGGGCTTTACTCTGACTCAGTTGGTTCTCTCTCTCTCTCTCTCTCTCTCTCTCTCTCTCTCTCTCTCTCTCTCTCTCTCTCTCTCTCTCTCTTTCTCTCTCTCTCTCTCTCTCTCTCGTGATTATTCCTGGAAGCTGTACTAGATACGAATGGGATGTCATTCCATTGATCTGCTGTGATAGCTTCATACTTTATTTAATCAGTTATTTAATTTGCATGCCGTGTCAAAGATTCTTTTGTAAAAATAATTTGTACTTTTTCTTCATCGATTTGTTCTTCTTAAAGTATGTAGTTCCGTAGATGATTTGACAGTCTCAAGCTTCTCAGCCAAAGCGATTGGTACTGTCTAGGAAATCCAAGGAGTTCCAAGAGAACAGTTTTCTAAAAAAAAAGTTTACGTGTGTGTTTCTCGTTGATTCATGTGTTATTAATAAATACAAGTTATCTAGCCTCACACAGGCTTTACAAGTTCTTTTTTCGGTGCTTCAGCTCACTAAATTTAGTCGTTTTCCATAATAAGCCTACTGCTCCAGTGTAGACTAGTCTTCATAGTTTTGTAAAGGCACAGTTTATGTTCCATTGACTTTTTGTGTTCATTACAGCATATCTCTGCATACTTTATATCACAACGTCTAGCTTAAGAATAGTGAGGGAGGCAGTCTCTGCTGCCTTCCGCTAGCTTGAGAATCAGCTGTACACACATGCCGTGATTTTAACTGAATCACAGAACATGCTGAGAAAAGTGAAGACAGGCATGCTTCGTGCAAAATGGCAAGCTTCACTTCAGAGGTCGTAGGTAGTTAGCATCATTTAGATATTTTCTCCAGGCCATGCCGGTGTGTTGGAAATCAGCAGACAGAGAGACTGGCCAGCTTTGCACAACTTGTTGGTGAAGTGTTGTATGAGAAGCTATATATTCTCAGGGCCATTTGGGAACGAGTAAAAAGTGCAGATGTGCATTTAGATCATTACGGTCTGAGGAGAATGGCGCTGCGAGAAGTACCAGGTAATCTGGTCGACGCTCAACACTTATGAGAAGGATGAGAGAGACATACAATTACATTGTCTCTGTTATCACAGAATGTTGGAAGGTGTTTCCAAACCTGTCACTTACATTGTATCAACGACTTCCGACGAAGAACTGCATTTGGGACTAGCCCTACTGTCTAAGAAGAGGAAATACATTCTGAAATAACGTTAGCACAGGTCATACCAGGCCAAGCCTTGCTTAGCAGCTGGCCTGTGACGGGAGCTCTGGTAGGCTAAGAAACAGAACATTAGTCTTCTGATCCAAAAGTTTCTCCAGCATACTTTGACCAAACGTATCGGTGTCACCTTTCCATTCAGTAAACAAGGCTGGCTGAGGGGGGGATCATGTTGCATGATCAGCCCCTGGCTTCTTTAGTAATTCCTCGATTTTATGCTCTGAAGAGGAAGAATTTCATCGCTGGTCTTAAGTGGTTAAAATTCACGCACTCCTCTTGAGCAGAATATAATACTGTCCTCTGGAAAGATAAAAGGTTCAATGAAGGTTGTTAGACCCAGTTCGTTCTCCACTGTCTTTTGAAAAGGATAGGACGATGTTGTGGTGTTTAAACAGCAAAGTCATCTAGCATTGGTTCTATCTAGTTCTCGCTCAGGTAGGCTGTTGGAACCTTGCCAATGACTACATTTAATTATGTCAGTTACGAAAATCACGAAGAGCCTTGGCTTTTTTAATGCTGATCTGTGAGATTTCTTATCTGTTTTATTGACTGAACTGCTGAAAAACCAGTATAGCTATCTAATTAAATTGTGTCAAATCGTTGGTATAGACAGTCTCTATTTACCAAAAATTGTTGTAAGTTAGTGCTTCTTGTAGACGTTCCAGATCAGGCCATCATTCCAAAACAGAACGTGCGAATATTGAAACAAAACTAAAGAATAGCATATCCAAGAATGATAATGATTTATTACAGCAAAATGTCTTTCGTTACAGAAATTAAGCAAATAGTACGATTTAAAACCGTTTCACTGCCTTTCTGTTCTTTGTGTGTGTGTGTCAATATCTGCTTATGCCGCTAGTCGTAGCAGTTCATCAGAGCCAGGGCTTGCTCGATTGCTTGATACGCTGTGATGTTGTGCAGTCTCAAGGTGTCAGTGACTCCATCAATCCATCTTCTTCACGGTATTTCCCTGTCTCTTGGTGTTTCGATTTTCATGTTGTACTCTCTTTCTGCTGGCGTCGTTAGTTTCATTCTCATTAGATGGTCGAACCATTTTATTCTTTGTTTCTGAATACATTTGACGATGGGTGTTCCAACAGATCTTGTTATAATGTCGTTTCTCACTCGATCTCTTCTGGTTTTATGCACAACCATTTGACAGTCTATCAAAATGAGTTCTCTCTCAATTTTTCCTTTGTGTTGTTCTGAAAGACGTCCTATCTGTTTTACTGATGGAACAGCTGAACAGTCAGTATAGCTAAAGATGCTATGTATAACAGCTGAACAGTCAGTTTAGCTAAAGATGCTATCTATAACAGCTGATAAGTCAGTGTAGCTAAAAATGCTATCTATAACAGCTGAACAATCAGTATAGCTAAAGATTATATCTATAACAGCTGAACAGTCAGTATAGCTAAAGATTATATCTATAACAGCTGAACAGTCAGTATAGCTAAATATTATAGCTATAACAGCTACTGTCAAGCTTGTCCAACTCTTCCTTGCCTGTTTTCTGCCTGTTTCAGCTTATTTAAACGTAAAGGGGTCCTTAACTTCATCCCCATCTCGGTCTCCACCTCGTTCTCCACCTCGTTCTCCACCTCGTTCTCCACCTCGTTCCCAGCTGGCCGAGTCTAACACAATGTAGTCTACTTCATGGACTGATCGTCACATGGGCGCTGTAATCATGGAAACAAAACACATACGTGTAGTATCTTGACTTATACTAAGAATACATGTATCAATTAATATAACATATAATAATAAAATATATCCCATCACTCCTCATATTCCACATTCTCTCCAGTCTAGTCTGAAGGTCTTTTGTCTTACATGGACGTCACATATCCTGCCTTCCATCACAAGCTATGTCATGATAGTTGACTTTCTAAGTCTGTTGTTCGTCTTCACTCAGACTTCCAACAACTGGCTGACATTGTTATTACATGATCACGTGGAGCAGGTCAATGTCAGACTTGGACATTAACAAAAGAACACGAGAGAAGACTAACCACCTGTGAAATGAGATGTTTGAGAATGGCTGCGAATAAAACCAGAAGAGATCGAATGAGAAACGATGTGATTACAAGAACTATTGGAACCATACCCATCGTTAAATTTATTGAGAAGCAAAGAATGAAATGGTTTGGTCACCTAATGAGAATGAAACCAACGATGCCAGCATCAAGAGCATACAACATGAAAATCGAAACAACAAGAGGCAGGGGAAGACCAAGAAGAAGATGGATTGAAGGAGTCACGGACAACTTGAGACTTCATAACATCACGGCATATGAAGCGACTGAGCGCGCCCTGGCTCGGTTGCCGATCATCTGATAGACTGCGACGCCTAGCGGCACAAGCAGATTTTGACAAAAGAAGAAGAAAAAGAAGAAGAAGAAGAAGAAAAGAAGACGTGGAGCAGGTTATGTGCTGAAAACTCTCACCATGTTATATGTGCATGATGTCTGGAATATTGTCTTTCCAGTGAGCACATGGTGAGCTATTAAAACTCTGCGCATATGGGCATGATTTCCCACAGTCCAAACTCATATTTTGGCTGATCATGGAAACATTTCATTATAGCAAATGTCATTGTTCACATCTTATTTTATACACATGAAAACATACACTGAAAAACATGTGACACAAACATACAAGAAATAGGAATAGTTTAGCAGTTCCCTAACTGAGATACTGAATACTCACAAAGAAACATTTCAAGCAGAATGTGCAGACAAATTAGGAAAAGGTAGTATAGACTAAGCTTAACTCCCTAACCTATGTATACAAGATTAATATTAATATTCACCTGGGAACTTTCCATCAATCGCCAAACCAGAATGCGACCGTAAAATACCTTTACGTCGACCTGTGTTTGTTGCTTGCTAGCTGCGATGTGACGGAATTCCAAAGGTTCGGAGTATACTATCTATTGTCCAAATTAAACTCCTCCCTTTACTCGCTTCTACCCAACCCTCAAGACGATGATTTAAGCTACGCCTCTGAGGTAACTATCAGATCGAATTAGCTAACAAGTGGCCTGTCAGTCAATTCTGGACTGACATCCCTAGAGCAAACATTCTTAAGTGACCCAATCTAGTTTACAACGAATCTAACTGGCGGGTGTTAAAAGACGGTCAGTGAAGCCATTGTGTTTCCTACTTGACCCAGATCAAACATTCCTAATTGCCAAACACCTGTTCTGCCAAGAATTACACTGACTTGCGAAACTCCAACCTCCCGTCGCCACAATGTCTAGAGTCCACTCAATTCCCCTGTTCAAAAAGGCCCCACTCAGTCTCTACAGTCTGGTCAGGAGATAACATTCTGACACTGGTGTGAGAATCAAACCTCACATCCCTAGTCTGAACCAGCGGGCTGTATTACGTAGTGTTATGTAATTTTAAACAAAGCGCAGTGGCTTTGTCTCGGAGAAGGACTGGAAACATTTAAATCAATTTGGTTTAAAGTAATATTAGGGTAAAGGGCAGAGTAAATATAATCCTCTCTCTTTAGAACCAGAAGAACTTATTACAAGTACTAACTTCTGGAACCACTGAGATCGTATCGTGACAAACAGTCAGTATAGCCGAAGATGCTATCTATAGCAGCGGAACAGTCAGTATAGCCGAAGATGCTATCTATAAAAGCGAAAAAGTAAAGTCGAAGATGCAATCTATAACGACTCAACAGTCAGTATAGGTAAAGATGCTATCTATAAGGACTGAACAGTCAGTATGGCTAAAGACGCTATCTATAACAGCTAAACAGTCAGTATAGCCAAAGATGCTATCTGTAACGACGCAACGGTCAGTAAAGCTGAAGATGCCTTTTATATCAACTGAACAGTCAGTAAATGCTTAAGATGCTGTCTATAACGACTCAACCGTCAGTATAGCTGAAGATGCCATCTATATAACAGCTGAACAGTCAGTATAGCTAAAGATGCTACATTTAACGACTGAACAGTTAGTATAGCTAAAGATGCTATCTATAACAGTTGAACAGTTAGTATAGCTAAAGATGCTATCTACACCGCCTTATCTAGATTACGCCATTTAACTAAATCACGTGACTTTTTGGATGGAGTCCCTCGAAAACTGGTTAGTTTAAGCCCTTTCTATGTGTTGCATTGTGTGACATTTTAATGAGCTTACAAAGTTCTGTGTTCTCAATGAATTCGTTTTACAAATCTACAAGTGGATATTGTGAAGTGGATATACAAGATTTTCAAACTTTTCTGTTAGATTACAGCAATTTGAATTTAAATTCACGGGAGATGGTCGTGTTGTGATGTGTGTGTCACTGTTTCAAGTCAGTAGTTTGGATTTTTGGGAACTGACTGTTTATTCTTTTTTTCTACTTTGAATTTGGAAAACTTACTTTTGGGGAAAATACAAACAGGTTATTTAGAAGCCAGATCTGGTGAATATCGACAGTTGTCAGGTGCAAACTATTTTGCGTTGAAAGAAAACTATTGCTATAATATTGTGGATACATTGTGTCAAGATATTTCGGAGCTCTGGGTAAGTGGATTAAAAACAATATTTACTAACTAACCTCTCACAGCAAGTCACTCTTTGCCTCTTTACTAATTTTTGACTAACAGTATAACTATATGTTGTAGAAGTACACTAATAATATTAATCTTTAACCATTTGACTTATGCTTCGCGAACACTGGCTGTAAACTCTGGCAGAAACTTCAGGTTGTTCATCCACTTCTTATGCATATTTGCAGTTGTACGGTCTGTGTTAATTTTTGTAAATTAGCTTTTGCTTCTCGAACACTGGCTGTAAACTCTGGCTGAAACTTCTTGTTGTTCATCGTATTCTGGGCTTTAGTCTTGTTCCAGACAGTTTTGAACAACGAGATCCGGTATCTATATGGGGATTTTTGTGTTTGATATGTGTATGTTGCTCAGCAATTTTGCAGTTATATGGTCTTTTTTAATTTGCTTTAATTACCTTCAAAATAATATACTATTCATGATACTTATACGCGTTGTTGCGTGCAGTAATTAGAAATATGTGTGATGTATTTTTAAACAGTTACCAAAAAATTCGCAATGATAAGGAATTGATTTCATCCAACAAGATGAAACTGGACAAATTTGTTTGTGCTGTTTGTACCTTGAGGATAAATATTTAACAATGCCATAAGTACTGTTAAGAAAACTACTCTGGATGAAAAAAGTATTGCACATATCAATTTCATACTGATTATGCTTGTTTACTAATTATTAAATAACAGTATAAATATATGTTGTCGTAAAAAAAAAAAAATAACCATAAATCATTTATTTTTATGTTATGTATGGCATGTGTATGTTTCATAGCAGTATTTTTATGCGCTAAATTTGATAAAGTACAAATGTCACCCCCCCCCCCCCCCTCCCCCGGCTCCTCTGATGCAACAATACCCTCTCAGAATCAAAGAGTCAGTACTGATATTTCTTTACTTTTGCTGGAACAACTTTTAGTTTAAATCTAAACGTTAATGATGTTTATGTTCACGTTGACTGTAGCAAAAGCATTTTTTTTTTCTGTAAGAGCCTTTATTGTTATATTTAATTGGCACACTTATTTACCTTCAAAATGACGTATAGTTCTATAAAATATGTCGAAAATTAATTAAACAGTAGTTTTTTTTTTTGTGTGTGTGTGTATACATCTCCTCGATAAAAAATGTGGACGCAGAGGGACTTAATTCTTGCACAAGAACGGGAATCCCCGTTGACCTGTTAGGCCTATAAATAGAGAAGGCCGTGGCTCAGACCATCCTTCAACACAGGGTCAAAGGTGAAAGGTGAATCTAATTGGTTGTAACATAACTTCTTTTAGTGGTTTGAAAATTAAAGAATAGCCGCGATTTTAGAAATGTAGCAACGAGGAAGGTACAAGCAGTTTATGAACTGGTCTCTTTCTCTCTCTCTCTCTCTCTCTCTCTCTCTCTCTCTCTCTCTCTCTCTCTCTCTCTCTCTCTCTCTCTCTCTCTCTCTCTCTTTCTCCCGCTAACTTTTACTCATTCAATGCTTCCCAGTTGCACAAGAGGCTGCTCCAGTACATAAGGCTGCAACCATCTCCCCTCCCTCCCACTCTGGGAAACACTGATTTAAAACCAGTAACAAGTTTCTGATATCTTCAGTAGATGTTGCAGCCCCATAGTGCAGCCAGCGTGCAACAGTTCACCACCAATACATTAACTGTATAAGTAAATCAACTTCCACGGTTCGCCACCAATAAATTTACTGTACAAGTTAATCATCCGTCCGGAGTTTGCCAACATTACGTTTACTGTACAAGTTAATCACCCGTGCCAGAGTTCGCCAACAATACATTTACTGTATAAAGCAATCGCATGTGCCACAGCTCGTCACCAAAACATTTACTGTACAAGTAAATCCACCGTGCCATAGTTCATCACCACAGCATTTATTGTACAAGTAAATCCCCCGTACCACAGTTAGCCACCGATACATTTACTGTACAAGTAAATTGCCCGTGCCACAGTTAGCCACCGATACATTGACTGTACAAGTAAATTGCCCGTGCCACAGTTAGCCACCGATACATTTACTGTACAAGTAAATTACCCGTGCCATAGTTCACAACTTGTACATTGTATTCATTCTATGAGTATGCACAATATATTTCTGACTTGGGTTTCAGTCCAGCGTTTTTAACTTTTCTTAATTATGTTCTTATTTTGTTTCCTTTTCACGTCTTTGTTTTTTAAATCCGTTTTTTTTTTCTCTCTCCAGTTTTAGAGCTTCTTTTGTCATTCTTTGCTCAGATGTGCAGAATATATCTCCACCTCGGTTGTTTTATGGCGATCGATACAGATATTTGTCTAGACGTTTCTCTGATCTTCTTACCTTCTATTTTTATTTTTAATTTATCCCATTTTATTTTTATGATTTTTTCTCAAACATTTATTTTTAAATGCATTTAACTGTTGTTCCATATCCTTGGTGGTAATCCAGCTTTCACTGTTATGTTAGAATTGAAATAATGTTAAAATTGAAGATTCATAGCCATATATATATATATATATATATATATATATATATATATATATATATATATATAGAGAGAGAGAGAGAGAGAGAGAGAGAGAGAGATTGGGGAGGATGAAAATATACTGATGAATTTAAAAAAAGTATTAAACAAAGGTACACATAATTTTAGAACAGTACAACCAACACAGTCTGAACTGGTTCAGCTACCGAATATTAATGTATTTTTCACTATATGTATTAATAGAGACACAAGATAAGGTCAAAAGTCAAAGGTTATATGTAGCGTTTCCTCTTTAAAGTACAAAAAAGCCACACGTTTTTTTACTTTTTTAATTCAAAACCCCGTGTTACTGTTCGGCCTAAACTCAGCAATTTGTAGATTGCGACCCTTGTACTATCAAAGTGAAGCTATTCATGCAGGTTTTATGTACTTGGGAACATTAGGACCCGCTAAGTAAGAACTGCCTACTGACTGTTGCAACGATGTCAGACTTATTGAATATCCTGTGTGACCTTCTACCAGTAATGGAATTATTGCGACGAGATTAGCATGGGCGCCAAGTAACCGAGCGTTTGTAGCCGCTAGCTGAACTCTTAAGTATCAGACTTGAGACTATCACTCAACACTGTCTGGACAGTTTCAACACGTGACCCCATTTGTTGTATTTCTCCAATGAGCTCAGGCAGAAGCGAATCCTAAAGCAGCTTGATGTGGTGTCTTGTCGGATACAGAGTGAACCGCTTCATGTGTCGACAGGATCCCCTGACATTGGCCTCAGTGGAAGATGCTTCGGGGCAAGTATAATTAGATAGGCGGTTAATTGCCATTTTAAATAAATGGAAGCACAAATTAACAGAAACATTGATAATAGTAGCTCGACATAAAATCGAAGAGTTTCGTTGAACAAAGATTTTCAGGAAACACTCCATAAAACATTAAACGCTGAAATACTTATGTGAACCATGACAGTGTAAGCCTTGCTGTTTAAGACAGCACTACTTGCAGGCAAGTGGACACTTGAAGAGAGAAGAATACATCAGTATTCGTAGATTCATTACCATTTATTCGAAATCGTTGTCACCATCTTCAAGCCTTAAGAACTGTGTTCATACATGTCTAGGTTTCCAAGCAACCGTATACGTCAGCTGGTATATATCTCATCAAAGGCCGACAACCAAATTCCGCTGTTCCAGTCCACCTGTTCGTAGTTATTCTGTCTGCCTTTTTCTGCCGTTCATCGTGTCCTCTTTTTGTGTCTTATTGTATGCATTTCTGTGGCTGTCTTATCATATTATTTCCCTTTGTCTTATACCGTTTTTGTTTACGTCTTACTGTACTGTCTTTGTGTTTTATCATAATATTTCCCTAGGTCTTATACAGTTTTTGTTTACGTTTTACTGTACTGTCTTTGTGTTTTATCATAATGTTTCCTTTGGTCTTATACAGTTTTTGTTTACGTTTTACTGTACTGTCTTTGTGTTTTATCGTAATGTTTCCTTTGGTCTTATACAGTTTTTGTTTACGTTTTACTGTACTGTCTTTGTGTTTTATCATAATGTTTCCTTTGGTCTTATACAGTTTTTGTTTACGTTTTACTGTACTGTCTTTGTGTTTTATCATAATGTTTCCTTTGGTCTTATACAGTTTTTGTTTACGTTTTACTGTACTGTCTTTGTGTTTTATCATAATGTTTCTTTTGGTCTTATACAGTTTTTGTTTACGTTTTACTGTACTGTCTTTGTGTTTTATCATAATGTTTCCTTTGGTCTTATACAGTTTTTGTTTACGTCTTACTGTACTGTCTTTGTGTTTTATCATAATATTTCCTTTTGTCTTATACAGTTTTTGTTTACGTTTTACTGTACTGTCTTTGTGTTTTATCATATTGTTTCCTTTGGTCTTATACAGTTTTTGTTTACGTCTTACTGTACTGTCATTGTGTTTTATCATATTGTCTCCTTTGGTCTTATACAGTTTTTGTTTACGTCTTACTGTAATGTCTTTGTATTTTATCGTATTGTTTCCTTAGGTCTTTTAAAGTTTTTGTTTACGTCTTACTGTACTGTCTTTGTATTTTATCATAATGTTTCCTTTGGTCTTATACAGTTTTTGTTTACGTCTTACTGTGAGCTTTCTTTGGGTTTACTTTATACTGTCTTTGTCTGCTAAGCCGCGATTTCAATGTGTCTCATCTTGAGATGTCTTTGTATCATCTCTCATGCATTCTTTGTCTCTTGTTTACGCTCTCTTTGTGTCTTATCTTACGCTTCCCGTCTGCCTCTTTCAAGTCATTTAGATTAATCACTGGAAAACGACCTGTGTATATGCACGTAGCCTTAGCTGATAAACTCGGCGTGTTTGCTAACTCTCCAGCACTGGTACTCGTTAATACAGACCCCATCTCCATCAGTGCCGTCATCAAAGGAAAGAAACAAAGGTATATAATTGGTGTTAAAACCTATGCTGGCTCTGAAGATGGTGACAGTGTGCTTACTGAAATGTCCTGAGTGCTGTAATGTTGATTGTATCTGATCATTTACAAATCTGAATACGTGTTTGACAAATTATGAAGGCTGACTGTCACATATGGAGCTCTGGTAAGTTGCAAGTGTCAAAACGTTTATTAAGAAGCACACAAACACACGCCTGAAACACACACATCCGGTCATAATGAACGCTTGGCACGGTCACTGTTTTGAGTCGTAGCAATTATTTTGCTTCTACCAGACGGTGCTCCATTTGTAGACTAAAAGGATATAGTTTCGTCGCCCAGCTACTGAGCTGAGTGCATGGTGCGACCCTGTGAGCTGCGATTTCATTTGGAATATTTTTTGACTGTGACCAGCGTTGTTTTGTTAATTGTAGATTCAAAAAAAGGCGCGTGGTCTGTCGTCACAATATTGTGGTTCTCTTATGTGAATAATATTGATCGTGTGTGAAACAACTGATTTGTTGGTTACCTCTGCTACCGTAAAATGCCTGTGTATACTAGTACATATGCTGAGACAGCAGTCTGTCAATGTTCACACAAAGAAAGAAAAAGAAGATTGTATATGTGTGTGTGTCTGTATGTGAAAACAAATAAATATTTCAAAATTTTACACCGACAGCCAGTCAGACATACTAAAAGATCGACAGACAGACAGAATAGCAGACAGACAAACAGACAAATAGATGGATTGATGAACTGACATACGGATGGGTGGACGGACAGACAGACAGACCGAAGACACATAGACAGACAGACAGACAGACAGACAGACAGACAGACAGACAGACAGACAGACAGACAGACAGACAGACCGACCGACCGACCGACCGACCGACCGACCGACCGACCGATCGACGGACGGACGGACGGACGGACGGACAGACAGACAGACAGACAGACAGACAGACAGACAGATAGATAGATAGATAGATAGATAGATAGATAGATAGATAGATAGATAGATAGATAGATAGATAGATAGATAGATAGATAGATAGATAGATAGATAGAACGAACGAACTTTATTTTCAAAGGGTCACAAATTGGGCACGCAGGCCCGTCTTACATTCGGCCCTTCCAGTCAACCATCTTTCGCACAGCAGTTGTATTTTACTAATAAAGCATGTTATGATCATATGATGATATGCATATTATGAATATTATAAAAGAACACAAAAGCATGAGTTGTAAAGTGCATGCAAAAACCCGCGCGTGCATACATACACCCACATACACGCGCTCACCCACTCACTTACACACACAAACATGCATGCATACATTACATACATACACAGATACATACAAACAAACATGCATACACACATACACACAGGCATACGTACACACAAACATACATACATAGATACAAACATACATTCATACGTAATACAGGCATACACGCATACAGTCATAAATACAGTCATGAATGGAGACACACACATGCACACACGGACACTCCCACAGAGACACACACACACTCAGACAAAAATACAGACACACACACAGACACTTACATATAAACACACACAGGGGAACACACAGCACACATATTTACATTCGTGCTCACACACTGACACACACACCACACATACGCAGACAAACATGCAGACATATACATACAGCCACATAGACACACACGCAGTCAAACACACACACACACACAAATACAGACAAACAGGCAGACAAACACATACTGACACCCACAGAGACAAACACGCAGAAATGCATAATCATTCAAACACATAGAAATGCACACGCAGACACATATATTCAGCACGCACAGACATATACTCTGACATGCAGACACATACAGACAACAAAGGGGCACACATAACACACACAGAGAAACACGCATAGACATGCACAGACAGACAGACACATGCTGACACATACACTCACGCAGACAGACATACAGACACCCACACACAGAGATACATGCATACAGCCTCATAGACACACCCGCAGACAAAACACATAAACATACACAGGCAAACATGAAGACAAACACATACGGGGACACACACAGACACAAACGAAGATATACACACAGTCACATCAAATATGCAGAAAAACACAGAGACACACACATGCAGACAAACACAGAGACACACACACAGACACGTATTCACAGCTACATGTATCCAATCGCACACACACACATGCAGACACACATACACAGCAAAGAGGCACACTTAAACACACAGAAACCAGTTCACACTGAAACATACACGTGGACATACGCGCGAACACACACACATTCGCACATACACAAGGACACAGACGCATACATTCGCAGACACACACCCAGATACACAAGCAGACAAACAACATACTCAGAGTCATATGTATACAAACACGCCTACACATACATACATATCAAGCACACGCGCGCGCGCAAACATACATATCATACACACCTTGTTTAATAATAAATTGATAATGCAATATGGGTTACATTACATTCAAGGTGGCATATAATCGCTTGTAAGTATGAATTGAAAAAGTTTACGGTTAAATGAATAGGGACTTTTAGAATTTTTCAGGTCTAGTGGAAGTTGGTTCCACAAATGAGCAGCGGAGTACGCCAAACTTGTTTTATATAAATCTATTCTAGGTTTAGGTAAATGTAATAAATTTAGTCGCTTGCTATTTATAGGATTTGATTTAATTAATCGTAAAAGGTAGTTTGGAGTATTTTGAGATAAAATTTTATGAATAAATTTGGCCTTGTTAAAAATTAAACGTTTGCTAAATGGCAAAAGTCTTAGATGGTTATAGAGATTATTTTTTACGATTTGTTTATTATCTGAAACCAGGCGTAAAGCACGATTTTGAAGAGAACTTAGTCTTTTAACATTGGATTTGGCGCAACCTTCCCAAACTGTGGAACAATAGTCGACATGTGTTTGGATGTAAGACGCGTAAAATACTTTTCTTGCATCTTCGTCTAGAAAGTGCTGAATTTTTGCAAGCTGATAGACTTTTTGTGCTATTTTCTTAGTTATCACAGAAACATGAGAATTCCAGGTTAAATGGTTGTCAATTGTAAGGCCTAAAGTTTTGTGTTCCGTTACATTAACAATAGGTAATTTATCAATGTAGAGCTCGAGTGTCGGCTTGTGCAGTACTAATGTTTGCAACTTTTGTCTGGTTGTTATAAGCATAGACTTCGTTTTATTTATGGTAATTTGCATGCGATTGCTGTTGCTCCATTTACAAAGATTGTGTACTTCTTTCTGTAAAGATCTTTCTAACTCATTATGATTCTCATTATTAGTATATATTGTACAGTCATCAGCAAATAAATCGCATGTTATACTAAGATGTAATGGAAGGTCGTTAATATACGTGGAAAATAGTAGTGGACATGAAATCGACCCCTGTGGCACGCCTATATTTAAATTAGTGGATTCTGACAAGCGGTTGTTGAAGGATACTACTTGCTGTCTATCAGATAAAAATGACCGCATTATTTCGACTAAATTATCGTTAGTTTTTAATATTTTTAATTTATTAATTAGAATATCAACCATATTGAAGGCTTTCTTAAAGTCTTCAAAAACTGCACCGCAAATTTTGCCTTTGTTGATGTTAAAGTGCCAGTTGTCCGTCATTTTTGTCATCGCAGTATGGCAAGAGTGCATAGGCCTGAACCCTGATTGGCTATCAACTATCAGATTGTTGTTATTTAAATGCTGAAACGTTATTTTATGTATGTGTTTCTCCAATGGTTTGGATAGCGAGGACAGTAGAGAAATGGGTCTATAACTGCCAAGAGAACTGTTGTCAGCTGAGCCAGGTTTGAGTAGAGGATACACTTTAGCAATTTTAAATGCTGTTGGAAAGTAGTTCTTAGAAAGGCACTGATTATATATGAATGTTAGTGAGTCACTAATGACTGGTGCAGCACATCGAAGAATTCGATTACTGATTCCATCTAAGCCAGAGGAGTTTGTTTGCTTGAGGTTGGAGAGATATTTATACACTTCAGCAACAGACAGAAGTGGTATCTCTGGAGAAATAGTGGTAGTGCATTTTTCTTCACAGAATGATGCTAGTAGGCTTAAGTCACACTGTGAATCTGGTATTGATGACTTTAAATACTCAATTTCTGATTTGAAGAAGGAGCTGAACGTTTCACATGTTAGCGAATTAGGTATTGCCTGATCTGAACAATGTTTCTTATTGTTTAGCGTATTAATAGCCTTCCAGATATCAGCACTGTTTGTTTTATCTTTAATTAATCTATTCAAGTGGTCTTTCTTCACTTTACGAATTTCATATTGCACTTTATTTCTTAATTCGCGATAAGCAGTAAAGTTTTTGTTTGTGTGTGCCGTATCCCGCTCTCTCATAATTTCTAGAACTGCGCTAGTTATCCACGGTGATTTAGTTTGGCTTTTTACTCTAACTTCCTTAACTGGTACATGTTTATCAAAAACACCGTAGACTGTCTTAGTCCAGTAGGCTATAGCCTCGTCAGGTTCAGGAAGTTGATAAACATGATAGAGCTGTACATTCTGCAAGTCGCGTAAAAATAAGTCCGGATTAAAGGTTTTGAAACATCTAAATTTAATAGTCAAATGCTTATTTTTAGGAGCTCTAAATTTACCCTTTGACCAGGTAATGCATACGTGATAATGGTCGCTGACTGCACTAGCAGGAACAGTACATTCAATAATATTTGTAGGACAAGACACATAGATGTGATCTAGTATAGTTGAGGTGGTTTCTGTCACTCTCGTGGGCCGGTTGATAAGTTGTTTAAAGTTATAGGATAGGATGATATCTAGCCATGTTTGGTTTAGTTTCTTTGCATCGATGTTGAAATCTCCTAGAAGAATAATTTCTTTTCCTAAGCTAAACACTCTATCCAGCATAGAAGTGAAGTCGTCATACCAATTGTTACCTGCACACGGATTTTGATATAGGTAACCAATGAAAAGCGATTGCTGGTTTGACGGCTTGACTTCCAGCCAGACACACTCTACTTCAAAGGATTCTAGGTCATTTCTATGGGAGTAATTGATACAGTTTGAGATATAAACAGTTATACCTGTTTCTAGTTTTCTCACTGCGTCTTTGCGAATAACGTTGAACCCATTGATTTTAATTTCATTATTAGTAATTTTATTGTTTAGCCGACTTTCGGTAATTCCAAAAAGATGAAACTGGCTGTTAATCCTAACTGATAGCTCAGGTAGTTTGCCTAACAAATGATAAATGTTTAGGTGACCTATTCGGAGGCCACCTTTGTTTAACCACTGATTACGACTGGCTGACATTGTATTTGGTATAAGGGAATTTATATTTCTTGGCAGTGACATTTTTTTTTCAAGATGTTCTCACTGGGTTGTACTGGCATGTGATTGGGTAGGGTACCGTCTCTGCTGGAGTGACATGAAAGCCTGGTGCAGAGCTGCAGGATTAAACTGCATGAGATGCTCGACATCTCGATTCCAGCGGTAAGCATAGATAGATAGATAGATGGATAGATAGATAGATAGATAGATAGATAGATAGATAGATAGATAGATAGATAGATAGATAGATAGATAGATAGATAGATAGATAGATAGATAGATAGATAGATAGATAGATAGATAGATAGATAGATAGATAGATAGATAGATAGATAGATAGATAGATAGATAGATAGATAGATAGATAGATAGATAGATAGATAGATAGATAGATAGATAGATAGATAGATAGATAGATAGATAGATAGATAGATAGATAGATAGATAGATAGATAGATAGATAGATAGATAGATAGATAGATAGATAGATAGATAGATAGATAGATAGATAGATAGATAGATAGATAGATAGATAGATAGATAGATAGATAGATAGATAGATAGATAGATAGATAGATAGATAGATAGATAGATAGATAGATAGATAGATAGATAGATAGATAGATAGATAGATAGATAGATAGATAGATAGATAGATAGATAGATAGATAGATAGATAGATAGATAGATAGATAATTGTGTGTGTGTGTGTTCTTACTTGTAAATGGCTATTGATAATGACACCTTCCACTCATGAGGTAATTTCATCATCTTCTAAACCATTTTTAGTTAATCATTTTTTTTTATGTAATGCGTGACCACCTTTTTTTATAAGTTCAGCAGCAATTCCATCAGCACTAATTGCTTTACCGTTTTTTAAAGCCGCATTAAGACATAAGGTACTTCTTTAAAATTAGGCTCTTTAACATTTGAATCACAAGTTAGTATCCCTTCATGTGATTAGGTATTCAGTTGAGTTTCACAGTTAAACAATTCAGCAAAGTATTTCTTCCATCTTCCATCTTTTATTATTATTATCATGTTTTCATTGTCTTTTTATCTTTTAAACTATATGTGATGTATTGATGCCCTTGTTTTACAGCCTTCATTTCTTTAAAAATCTTTCTGGATTCGTCGTTGTGATGGTTAGCTTCCATATTCTTGACAATATTGTTTATGTATTACCACCTTTGCCGTTTGTAGCTTCTTTACATTCTGTTCTATATTTATCCTAATTTCGTATATTGCTAGTATCATTTAGCCAAATTTGCCTGGAATGTATTTGCTTACTGGCTGCTTTATCACATTTTGTATCAATCTGTTTGTTCTTTCTGTTTAAGGTGAACACACCAAGACATTCTTCTGCAGTGGATCGAATTATATTATTAATATCCACCCAGATTTGCTCAACGTCTTCCTCTTCTATTAATTTTAAACAGAACACAATAAAAATGTCTAGATGTGTTATCTAACATCAAAACAAGCCTCCACTCATTCATCCATGTGACTGGGATTCACACTATTACAGGCTGCTGGCAACTCTTCTCGTTAAACGTTACTTCAACTGCATACACTTCGACAATGAGGTGATGCAATTTTTCGGCTGGTTAAGAATTGCATACTGTAGCGTTTGTCAGAGCAGTAATTGCTACCTAGTTTAACAGCAGTTAACTTGTGTACAGCTTTGTTTGTCAGTTACGCTTGTGTTTAAAGCAGTTTCATTAAAATATGAGGACACAAGTTTTGGTCTTAAAATAAAGGCGCTTGTACCTGTTAACCATGTCAAATGCTACTGATACATTTTCACAGCACTAAAGAAAAACAAATCATATTTGCTATCATAAATCTACACGCGGTGCCGTTCGGATAAACTTACAATTAAAAGCTTTCAGTTTTCAATAGAAAATCTCCCGTGGGGGTTCTGGAGCCCCATTGTATAGAAAACAAGAATAGACCCAATACCTCGCCAACAAGCAAGTCATAGGAGTCAACTAACTGACCACTTCCTTCAAAGTGCATCTGCCAAAACGGCTAGGAACAACCAACTGCACACAAACAATCCATTGAAATGGCTGCACATACGAAACTCAGCACCTGGCACAATTCCAAAATCCAAATGGACGAATAACCAAGACTTTCCTCTGGATCTTACAGCCGGTTAACAAAGAAAGAAAGAAAGAAAGAAAGAAAGAAAGAATGAAAGAAAGAAAGAAAGAAAAAAAGAAAGAAGAAAGAAAGAAAGAAATAGAAAGAAAGAAAGAAAAGACAGACCGAAAACAAAGAAAGAGAAGAAAGAAAGAAAGAACGGAAAGAAAGATTAGAAGAAAGAAAGACAAGAAAGAAAGAAAGAAAGAAAGAAAGAAAGAAAGAAAGAAAGAAACAAACAAACAAACAAACAAACAAACAAACAAACAACAAACAAACAAAGGAGAGAAAGAAGTTTAAAAAATTCATGAATGCTTATGTTAGCATCTTCATTATGTACCGCGCCAATAAGCGTTCGCCGTCGTGTTTCAGAGATCCCCACAATCACCACAATCCTGAAATGGGTGGGTATTCTTGTCTCGCCCCATCGAAGTATGTATCGCTTTACCTTCGCCATGCCCTCTTTCCATTAATCTTACTAGTCGATATCAAACTCTCGAGTCCAATCCTTACAATAACATGTCCCAAAGAGCACAGATTGTTTATGTCAATTTTTTTCTAATCACTGTTTCTGTCTTGGAGAAGGATGCTTCGTTTGTGTTTTATATTAACGCCTACAAAGCTATCGATGAGGATAATCTTCATTATTAATTTCCACTTTTACTTTTGAGCGGAGTACACACATGCCGTGATTGTAATTGACTCAAAGAGCATCATGAGAAAGGTGAAGACAGTCTGGCACTGATAGCACAGTGTTGGTATAAATATGCTGTTTATTATCTGCTTCTTTGCGCTTATGCTTGGATCTCTTAATAACGGCGTCAGTTGGTACATAAGTAACTGGCCAGTTGACATATTGTTTATATTTCCCGACATTTTCTTCCATCTTCCGAGAATATATACCCTAGATACTTAAAATCTTTAGCTTGCTTCAAGCAAGTATAATTCGGCCCTATATGTAGCGAACCAGGAATTCTACTGACCAGCATAACTTCAGCTTTAGTCGTATTTACTTTCTTGTCATATATTTTGCATGTTGAACTTACCCTGTTCAAGTGTTCTTGCAGTCTGCTTCTCTCACTGTGGAACAACCACTTATCGTCTGCAAATAGCAGCTCCTTTATTTTGTGTGAATCCTACTTCTTTCTCGGGGGAAAAAACGTTCCACATTTTCTAGGTCGACAGCTTTTAAGCTTGGCATATTCAGATATATTCTGTCTATGTGTATATTAAATAAGAGATAGGAGAGCCTAGATCCATGCCTCAGATACGTATTGAATGTAAACATACCAAATATACCTTCTTGCGTTCTTACTAGGCACATGAATAAAATACGACGTTAGATGTATTACAGAGATAAAGAAACGAAGAGGACAGGCAAAAACTGCATTTAAAAAAAAAAAAAAAAAACATCTTGTGACATAAATCCATGTCATAAACGTTAGGAAAATAATTCTCACATGTTGTATAGAGCTAGTGTTAACGTATAGCTGTGAATCCTGGACAGACAGACAGACAGACAGACAGACAGATAGATAGATAGATAGATAGATAGATAGATAGATAGATAGATAGATAGATAGATAGATAGATAGATAGATAGATAGATAGATAGATAGATAGATAGATAGATAGATAGATAGATAGATAGATAGATAGATAGATAGATAGATAGATAAGATAGATAGATAGATAGATAGATAGATAGATAGAATAGATAGATAGATAGATAGATAGATAGATAGATAGATAGATAGATAGATAGATAGATAGATAGATAGATAGATAGATAGATAGATAGATAGATAGATAGATAGATAGATAGATAGATAGATAGAGATAGATAGATAGATAGAGATAGATAGATAGATAGATAGATAGATAGATAGATAGATAGATAGATAGATGATAGAGATAGATAGATAGATAGATAGATAGATAGATAGATAGATAGATAGATAGATAGATAGATAGATAGATAGATAGATAGATAGATAGATAGATAGATAGATAGATAGATAGATAGATAGATAGATAGATAGATAGATAGATAGATAGATAGATAGATAGATAGATAGATAGATAGATAGATAGATAGATAGATAGATAGATAGATAGATAGATAGATAGATAGATAGATAGATAGATAGATAGATAGATAGATAGATAGATAGATAGATAGATAGATAGATAGATAGATAGATAGATAGATAGATAGATAGATAGATAGATAGATAGATAGATAGATAGATAGATAGATAGATAGATAGATAGATAGATAGATAGATAGATAGATAGATAGATAGATAGATAGATAGATAGATAGGATGATAGATAGATAGATAGATAGATAGATAGATAGATAGATAGATAGATAGATAGATAGATAGATAGGTAGATAGATAGATAGATAGATAGATAGATAGATGATAGATAGATAGATAGATAGATAGATAGATAGATAGATAGATAGATAGATAGATAGATAGATAGATAGATAGATAGATATAGATAGATAGATAGATAGAGAGATAGATAGATGATAGATAGATAGATAGATAGATAGATAGATAGCGTTCAAAGAACCCACAGAGTTTACACGGAGTTAGACATGGACGTTTTTTGTCAACACATCTAATTTCAATTTTATCTGTCTTTGTGTGTGTGTATGTTGTATATATGTATACACACGCACATGTGTGTGTATATACTCTAACTGTATACACACACACACACACACACACACATGAATGCACACTGACTTAACATTAAATGCAGACACAAAAATATGCACAAAGAAACAATCACATCTGCTTCCTATAGAACGTCGAGCAGTACTGGAGTATCGGCAACAGAAGGAGGAAAGCCAGGTGAACCGGTGACATTCGATACTGCACCTTGTACAAGAACACATGCAGACAGGAAATAATGGACTGATGTTGCTCACAGAACACATACAAGCCTAACAGCATTCTCTTCGACACCTGTTTCAGATTTATCACTGATATACATAAGCCATAAATGCACAGGTTTTAATGGATGTACGCAGACATGCATAGCCATATAAACACATACGAGTGAGAATTCAATTAACATCCGCTATACGTGGTGTTCACATGAGGCTTCAATGTGTGCCACTAGGCATAAAGAGAATTGATGATGATGATGATATGTGTGTTCAGGTGGATGCTAGAACCGACCAAATTACAACTGTATCTCGGCAAACGAACTTATTTTAGTCATGACTGTGGTTCGTATCTCGAAAGCTCGTATCTCGAAACCAAATTTTGCATTACATTTTACGGGAAAGCAATTAATCCGCTTTCAGACTTGAAAATAATAATAATAAAACAGTTAAAAAAGAACTGCTCTTGCTTGAATAGAATAACGCACGAAATGGATCAAGTGTAGGAAGGAGCAATTTTAGGCGATAAATAACTTTTATGTTATATACCATTACAGTGGAAAAGCTAGAATTCCACTGGAACCAGTTGTTGTCTGTGCATGTCTCGCCTTTGTCTCTTGTGTTGAGCGTCTGTCAGATGTTTTGGTAACTCCTTCCAACACGCCGCCACGACCTGGAGTAATATTCAATCTATGCTAACTACCCAGGACCTCTGAAACGTGGTATCTTATGTCAGGATTTGTAGCACTAAGCAACGTCTATTCGCTTTTGATATAAATCCAAATTTATTTCGTCTGCCTTTTAACACGGAGCCATGTGCATAGATAATCACATCATCTGGGCGGGAATTGTCATGAATCATTTGTTGAACTTCTGATTCTGCAGCACCCGGTGGTCAGCGGTGGAACACGTTGCCGTCATTTGAAGTGGTAACTGGTTTGTTTTAAGCGATGGAAAACGATACAATACGTGATCATCTAGCCTTCAAATCGTCAGGAAACGAGCGTGGCCATGTATGGCTAGAACCCTACACGAGTCTGATTCTTGCTGGGCAGGGCTGCCAATAGTATTTTTTTGAAAAACAGAGCTAAGCTGAACAAAAACCCAAGCAATACATAGGCAAAGAGCAACAAAAATGAATAAACCTATATTGTTAAAAAGTACAAATTTTATAGTTACGAAACGAAACATTTACCCACTTTTATTAAATGATATTTTTTTTTTAAAAACCCAGATCTAAAAATTTAAACTCCAGATCTGTGGGTAAAAACACATCTTTGGCAGTCCTGTTGCTTGGACACTTTGACCCGCTCCTCTCTTCGCCCAAATTTTTCACGTCTGCACCGCAACATGTCTGATTGTCTCTTCAGCCTGCAGTACTTCTTTTTTCAGTCAGTGACACTTGACTCAACTTAGGAAATGCTGAGGCTTCATTTTCAATCAACTGTGTCTGCAACATTAAAGATACGTTTAGAAGAAAAATGTGTAAAGGTACCGGAGGGCAGATGTATAAAGTGGTCATTACCTTGGGACGAGAATGCAGGGAATAGTTGGCGGGACGCGTTGACGCAGAGGTTCAGCAGATGATAGATGACATTTCTAGGCCAGGATATGTGATTATGTACACTCATGCTTCGATGGCGAGGGGATAAGAAGTGAGTGGGACTTCGTCGCAAAAGGGGAGCATGAGGGGTAAGGATGATGGAGGAGAGCATGGCATATGACATTACAACATCCAGCATGAGGGGTAAGGATGATGGAGGAGAGCAAGGCATATGACATTACAACATCCAGCATGAGGGAAAAGGATGATGGAGAAGAGCATGGCATATGACATTACAACATCCAGCATGAGGGGTAAGTATGATGGAGGAGAGCATGGCATATGACATTACAACATCCAGCATGAGAATGGAGACTGAAACAGTGACTATGGTGTTTCCATGTGGTTGGGGGGAGAGGGGAGGGGCAATTCCCTCAGCCACACGTATTGCCAAGTATCGGATTCACAAAGCAACTCAAGAAGGTGAAATCAGGTTTTTAGGGAATGGGTTATATTAATCCAGAGGTCACAGGTGGTAAAGGTCATGTGTATATTTTACACGGGCTATTCAGGTGCATTTTGGAATGAGAAGGCAGATAAACTGGCTGGACTGGCCCCACTTGGAGGTGTACTGCAACTGCACCAGGCAGGGGTGATGTCTAGCACGTGGGACAAGACAATAATTGAACTGAAAGACACTGAAAACCCATACCACATGTGAGGGTGGGGTAGGACGTCTTTTCGCAATTGTTTTCTTCACTTTTTTTTTTAAATTGTGCTAATCTTTTTCGTAATTGTTACTATATGTAATGTATCCATAACTGTCAGATCTATACAGTAACATTCTCAGATTGTTGGTTCTTTCCCGTAATATCCACTGTGTTGTTAATGAAGGAGTTTTAAGTACATACAATCTTTATTGGTGCTGTTTATTTCATATCTCTTGCTCTATCTTTTACCCCACCAGGACATCACACAAGCGATAAACACCCGATGACACAAAGTGCCACCATGTGGATGAGGATTACCCGTGGAGAGGTCCCAGAAACCGCGTTCAGCCATTAGACAATATTTATGGCCGGGCTTTATTGCGGCCCTTGGCAAGAGCCAGGGTTGGGCTTCAAAGAACGAAAAATTGCATCCCACAAGGAGGTAACCAGATATAATAATTAGGTAAGACATTAATTAGGTAAGTGTTGATTTTATTCATTGTGTTGTATTTATATATCAAAATTACTCTGCTTTGTGTTTGAGCTGCTTAATCTTGAATATTTTTTTTTTTAATTGTGTGTCTTTAAATGATATATTGATTTGTTTCTTTGTTTGATGTTACTTGTATATAAAATTATAAACAAGTAGATTGAACTTTATCACGCAATGCCCATCCCTAACCAACTAGTCTGTGCACTGTTGTCCTGGCATAGTTACACTGTAACATGCATCTCTGCTAATTCGCATTTCAATGCATCCTTTGCATACCAGGCACTTTTGAAAGAGGAAGGGCAGATAACTTCTTCAAGAATTAACGCGGCGGAGAGATGACTGCCTGATGATATCTGATAAGTCAAACTACGTGGCCTGACGATACCTGATAAGAATAGGTACGTGACCTGACGATATCTGATAAAAATAGCTACGTGACCTGACGATATCTGATAAGAATAGCTACGTGCCCTGACGATACCTGATAAGAATAGCTACGTGACCTGACGATATCTGATAAGAATAGCTACGTGACCTGACGATTGTCACGAGACGATCTCAGTGATTCCAGAAGTTAGTACTTGTAATAAGTTCTTCTGGTTCTAAAGAGACAGAATTATATTTACTCTGCGCTTTATCCTAATATTGCTTTAAACCGCACGGATTTAAATTGTTTCCAGTCCTTAGTCCAGACAAAGCGACTCAGTCTTGGGTAATGTTACACAATTACACCGGGGCTAGAGAATTCCCTTTCACATGCCCATGTCATAAATGTTATCTCCTGACCAGACTGCTTTGAACAGACTTTTGATGAGACTAGGGGTGTAGGTTTGATTCTCACGCCAGTGTCATAATGTTATCTCCTAACACAGCCTGAGTGGGGCCCTTTTGAACAGGGGAATTGAGCGGACTGTAGACATTGAGGCGAGGAGAAGTTTAAAGTTTAAACACGTCAGTGTAATTCGGGTAAACTAGATTGGGGCACTTAAGAATGTTTGCTCTAGGGATGTCAGTCCATAATTGACTGACAGGCCACTTGTTAGCTAATGTGATTTGATAGGTACTTCGGAGGAGGAGCTTAAGCCATCATCTTGAGGGTTGGGTAAAAACTAAGGAAAGGGAGGAGTTTAATTTGGACAATAGATTAATACTTATACTGCGAGCCTGTGGAATTCCCGTCATTAATCGCAGCCTGCCGGCAAACAAAAACAGGTCGACGTAAAGGTATATTTTACTGTCGTACTCTGGTTTGGCGATAAATGGGAAGTTCCCAGCGCCCATGTGACGATCAGTCCATGAAGTAGCCTACATTGTGTTAGACTCGGCCAGCTGGGAACGAGGGGGAGAACGAGGTGGGGGCGAGAAGGAGAAACAAGCAGGGAAGAAGCTGGAAGAGGAGGAAGAGCTTGACAGTGCTCACGGCTGTCAGAGGTTCTATGAAACTTGAGTTATGTTCATAAATTGTTCATACTTTATCACCTTCATCACACCACTCTAATCCCAGGTGCTGTTCTCGCGCTGAAACAACCCATTACTATCATAACTTTAGCTAGTCACTGTTTGTGTAAACACAACAAACTGGGTATGTCAATTAACTGATTGTTAGAAAATAAAGCTGTATGTCAAGTTTTATACTACATCGTTTGTTAAATTCCAAGTGTATTCAGTCTTACCTGTTTAACTAAACATAGATAGAATTACATTTGGTGGGGGCTCAAATAATATAATAATTCTTTAATTATTAATAATAACACCAGGAGAAGGTAGATGACGGAGGAATCACTTGCCCTGTCTAATTATTCATTAAGTATGATAGACATCTAAAATTCCTTGCCTTCTCTTGTGGGTACCAAGTTCAGCTAATGTTAATGTACTTAACGAGCCAATATGGCTGTTTTCTTGGATATCCAGGACTTTGTCTGAGAGCAACATAGCTCAGACTTTGGTTCCGTTAATCTAGTGGAGAGAATGTGTTGAAAGGAAGATCCCTACTCAACAACATAAACATTTAAACCACGCGTCACGTCACACTGGCGAGCTCGCCGAGATTTGGACGGGGCTAATTACTCCTAGACTAATGAAAGTAAATTTTTAAAATTTAACTTTAACTCTTCTGCCAGTATATTCTAAATTCAAATTAGTAATTTATACTTGGGGAGAGAGTACAGAGTAATAAATAACTTTTTACTAAAATCAATAAATGGATAGTATCATGTCTTATCATTGATCACTTCATAACCATTGATTATTGCTTATTTAGTAAATTTTAATGTTGATGATTATTATATTTGCTTGCATGTTTCATCATTTGATATAGATTGTAGAGCATTATATGTTGACATCATATTATTGATACTTATGCTTAGTGACTGAATGTAAAATCACATCATATCATTTACCGGTGTATCCTCTGTGCTGCTATACTATTCTGAAAGCTGTCAGTCTGGTAGGCCACTTTGATTTATTTACATCTTTGTGCGGCTGTCATAGACTACTCTTTTGCCCAGTTTACCTTGCTCTGACATATTCTTTTATTCCGGAATCGGGGTAGTATTATATTTATCTTTAGATAGATCTAATAAGATATAATGGACTTACGCACCGAGTTCCTAAAAGATGTAAGGAAGATCGGGATAGCAGAGGGTAGAGTGGGAGTGCAGTTAGAATCATATGTTAAAGGCCATATGGATACTTTCGATTACATGAGTGCCCGTAATGCTGCAGAGAAGAAGCGAAAGTTGGAGAAAGAAGAATATGACTCGATGCTTGCCCGTCATGCAGCGGAGAGGCTAGAAGAAGAGAGAATGCGGCAACTTGAAGAAGAAGAATATGCTAGACAGTTGCGACTCGAAGAGGAGGCAGCTGTTGAAAGAACGAGGCGTTTTCAAGAAAAGCTGCGTAACTATCGGCCACTTAGGCAGGCGAATAGAGAACTGCAGTTCGATACAGGGAACGGTGAGAACACTATTAGGGTAGTTGAGGGAACTGACAACTCCCATACTGACACTCTGGTAGAAAGGTCTGGGACTCACTCTCTCAATGGAGAGGTGTGTACTAGTCTGCCAAACGGTACCTCATCAAGTGATGAAGTATTAGACCACCCAAGACCTTGCCTCACCCCTCTTATTCCTAATAAGGACAGAGCTGACATTAAAAAGAACTTTTCTGTAGGGATGACCGGATCTACATTGCTGGCCCCCTTTACTTCCATTCTTAAGCCTAAAAGGAAAAGATGGAGTAAGAAGCAGAAATCTTCTAAAGGGACCGGATCTACATTGCTGGAACCCCTTACTCCCATTATCTCAGATGAGATATATGAGAGCACACCCCGCAGTAATCACAAGCGTGATAACTGTTCTGACCGTCGACATACTGGTTCGACTGGCACACCAGCCATTAATGAGGACGAGGGCAAAGACTTACCCAACTCCCATAATCCCTTTGGTCCTTCTAAACAAGAAGAAGAAGTAAAGCAGACTAATGTAGGGAATAACACTAAACCTGTTTCCCCTATTTCCCTTGATGCGATTGCATACAAAAAAGAAATAGTTAGTTCTGACTTTTCGCCCAAAGTAGTTGACTGCGAAGGTAGCGACAAATCCCCTTATTTGCCTCCACTAGACTTGGTATGTGAAAGCCAGACCAGAGCGGAGATAACAGATAAGGAGGATAGTTCTTTTAAGTTCTTGACGACCTTAGAGACACTGAGTAAACGGGACATTGCTGCAAGTCCTGTGCACTCTGATGATACTGGACAGACAGAAATGTTTGCCATTAATGAAGAAGAAGGTAATTCTTGTGAGCAGGGAGACAACTTGTCTCTAAATTGTACAGCTGGGGCGACAGGGATACTTCGGATGAAGGACCCTGAAGCGGAACAAGCCATAAATAGTAGGGAACCCCAACATTCTGGTCTTGTATTACTCTTCGCTTCGAAGGAAGTGACAGGGGTATCTCAGCTGATAGTGGAAACTTCATTGCGAAGAAATGCCACTTTACTGTCTGCAGGAAACCCTGAGTTTCCTCATGATTTGACTGTACCCCCTGACTTGATTTCGTGCTCTGATTCTGGACTGATCTTAATGAAAGAGAATTCCACCCGGACAATTTGTAAAAGGGAAAGGATGCACCGAGGAGGAAACCAGTGGACACTCCTTCAAGAAATCGGCAGTGGTCAGTTGCACTCACGGCATGCTGTCATGATGAGTGACTATATCCCTCAATTTGAGAGGAGATTAGTGACAGTTTTTTCAGGATCTGTAGATGTAGGAAAAGAAAATCCTACCTGACTACAACTCATCCTTTTCGGAGAGCACTTCAGGCCCTCCCTATGCTCATAGGGCGTGGCGAAGCGAGGAAATTGACAGGGACTGTCAGTCAACGATGTCGAGGAATCCCATTGTTGAAACGGAGATTATTTCTTATCCTGCGGGAGAAGAAACCTCCAGATAAATGGATATTACGGAGCGGCTGCTCAGAATACCCCACATGATTCTAGGACTAAGGACTTAGCCTGGAATGAGGACAATTGGTGACTGTATATCGATGCAGGACATCACGATTCCACAAGGAATACTGGAACAATACTGGAGATGACAGGTTGTACTAACATTCTTGGGGATCACTGAGTATCGTAAAATTGGTCTTAGTGGCTGCGACCAACTTAACGGAGGGCCTGTCACGAGACGATCTCAGTGATTCCAGAAGTTAGTACTTGTAATAAGTTCTTCTGGTTCTAAAGAGACAGAATTATATTTACTCTGCGCTTTATCCTAATATTGCTTTAAACCGCACGGATTTAAATTGTTTCCAGTCCTTAGTCCAGACAAAGCGACTCAGTCTTGGGTAATGTTACACAATTACACCGGGGCTAGAGAATTCCCTTTCACATGCCCATGTCATAAATGTTATCTCCTGACCAGACTGCTTTGAACAGACTTTTGATGAGACTAGGGGTGTAGGTTTGATTCTCACGCCAGTGTCATAATGTTATCTCCTAACACAGCCTGAGTGGGGCCCTTTTGAACAGGGGAATTGAGCGGACTGTAGACATTGAGGCGAGGAGAAGTTTAAAGTTTAACACGTCAGTGTAATTCGGGGTAAACTAGATTGGGGCACTTAAGAATGTTTGCTCTAGGGATGTCAGTCCATAATTGACTGACAGGCCACTTGTTAGCTAATGTGATTTGATAGGTACTTCGGAGGAGGAGCTTAAGCCATCATCTTGAGGGTTGGGTAAAAACTAAGGAAAGGGAGGAGTTTAATTTGGACAATAGATTAATACTTATACTGCGAGCCTGTGGAATTCCCGTCATTAATCGCAGCCTGCCGGCAAACAAAAACAGGTCGACGTAAAGGTATATTTTACTGTCGTACTCTGGTTTGGCGATAAAATGGGAAGTTCCCAGCGCCCATGTGACGATCAGTCCATGAAGTAGCCTACATTGTGTTAGACTCGGCCAGCTGGGGAACGAGGGGGAGAACGAGGTGGGGGCGAGAAGGAGAAACAAGCAGGGAAGAAGCTGGAAGAGGAGGAAGAGCTTGACAGTGCTCACGGCTGTCAGAGGTTCTATGAAACTTGAGTTATGTTCATAAATTGTTCATACTTTATCACCTTCATCACACCACTCTAATCCCAGGTGCTGTTCTCGCGCTGAAACAACCCATTACTATCATAACTTTAGCTAGTCACTGTTTGTGTAAACACAACAAACTGGGTATGTCAATTAACTGATTGTTAGAAAATAAAGCTGTATGTCAAGTTTTATACTACATCGTTTGTTAAATTCCAAGTGTATTCAGTCTTACCTGTTTAACTAAACATAGATAGAATTACATTTGGTGGGGGCTCAAATAATATAATAATTCTTTAATTATTAATAATAACACCAGGAGAAGGTAGATGACGGAGGAATCACTTGCCCTGTCTAATTATTCATTAAGTATGATAGACATCTAAAATTCCTTGCCTTCTCTTGTGGGTACCAAGTTCAGCTAATGTTAATGTACTTAACGAGCCAATATGGCTGTTTTCTTGGATATCCAGGACTTTGTCTGAGAGCAACATAGCTCAGACTTTGGTTCCGTTAATCTAGTGGAGAGAATGTGTTGAAAGGAAGATCCCTACTCAACAACATAAACATTTAAACCACGCGTCACGTCACAACGATATCTGATAAGAATAGCTACGTGACCTGACGAGACCTGATAAGAATAGCTACGTGACCTGACGATACCTGATAAGAATAGCTACTTGACCTGACGATATCTGATAAGAATAGCTACGTGACCTGACGATATCTGATAAGAATAGCTACGTGACCTGACGATATCTGATAAGAATAGCTACGTGCCCTGGCGATACCTGATAAGAATAGCTACGTGGCCTGACAATACCTGATAAGAATAGCTACGTGGCCTCCTGATAAGAATAGCTACGTGGCCTCCTGATAAGAATAGCTACGTAGCCTCCTGATAAGAATAACTACGTTGTCTGACGATATTTCAAAGTATAAAAACAATTACAAAACATTCACACTGTATATATTCGTTAGCAAGTGACAAAACATACGCGAAGGACACGTAAATGGCTGCATTGTGGGCTGACTTGCAATGGAGACAGCAAACAGTAACCTATCACATAATCAGTCAACTGTTAGAAAACCAAGGCGATCATAATTATGTTGGTTTTAAAGCAGCCCAAGGACAGAACAGCCTAATTTGTGTGTACCTGTGTGTTTGTGCGTCTGTTTGAATGAGTGTGTGTATACATGTGTATGTTGGAGAAGGAAAGGAAAGGGGAGGTTGAGGGTGACACAAAGGGGAGTGTGAATGGCTATGCAGAGATCTGTGTTTGTCGAATGATCTGCACCCAACTAAAAATCAGCACTCATCAGTTCAATCACAGATTCAGGGAAACAGGATCTACCCGACTGGATCGACTGGAGTCACGTCATTGTAGTCACGTGATCCAGATTAGGCACTGCGTTTGATAATTGCAACCAGTCTGGTTTAGCTTGCAGACCAACAAGAAGCAGGACAGGTGGGATCTCCGACCCACGCAAGCATGTCATCTCCATCACTTGATATTTGCTGTCTGCCACATTGTCCAATTTTCCTTACAGCTGAACACACTTTTCCTCTTACTTGATTTCTTTTTCTGTACCCTTGTCCACATCTATCTTCTTCTTCGTTTTCTTTTTCCTTCTTCTTCTTCTTCCTCTTCTTTTTCCTTCTTCTTCTTCTTCTACTTTTTCTTTTTCCTTCTTTTTCTTTTTCCTTCTTCTTCTTCTTCTTCTTCTTCTACTTTTTCTTTTTCCTTCTTTTTCTTTTTCCTTCTTCTTCTTCTTCTTCTTCTTCTTCTTCTTCTTCTTCTTCTTCTTCTTCTTCTTCTTCTTCTTCTTCTTCTTCTTCTTCTTCTTCTTCTTCTTCTTCTTCTTCTTCTTCTTCTTCTTCTTCTTCATCCTCTTCTGCTACCCCTCCTCCTTCTATTTCTTGTTTTTTCGACTTCTTATGTCAGTCTATCATCTGACTAGCGAACTCTATGCAAGTTATCACGAATTACACCAGACACACAAATGACATGATTGTCTTATATGCATACGCTGCCCACGTGGATTTCCTTGGAAAATATCTGGAATATGGTATCAAATGAAAGCATACATAAACACAAAATTAAATCAAATAACCATCAGTTGTTATCATGGTTTAATAAATCCTTCCGCGATAATTACAAGGAGGCGTAAGGAGACTGAGATCCCCAGCCCCCTCCTTCTCTTTTTTCCCACCATCTTATAAACTATTTGGGGTGGCTTTTGAAACTGGGAGATCAAGCCACCTGACCCCACCCCCCCCCCAAGCCCACCCACCCTTTTTTCTCTCCCGCTCAACCACCCACAATCTGTAAGACTGCTGTGTCGTCCTAGT
Source organism: Candidula unifasciata (assembly GCA_905116865.2). Classification (NCBI taxonomy): domain Eukaryota; kingdom Metazoa; phylum Mollusca; class Gastropoda; order Stylommatophora; family Geomitridae; genus Candidula; species Candidula unifasciata. The sequence goes on along the minus strand of CAJHNH020003426.1, from coordinate 830 downwards.
GTGTTAGTTGTGACGACGCCTATGTAATAACAGAGTTTGAAAAAGTATTTATCTCCTGCTTTTTCGGACGAATATTTGCCTATTTTAATGGGAATTCACTTTGTAAGGCAGTGATTCCAAGTCTGTTAGCGTAAGGTATTTTTCAGTTGGGCTAGTACAATTCTGCGACTTAAAAAACCACAACAGCCAAACAAAACATGCTGGGATTGGTTTCTGCAACGCTCTGTAAAGGATACGCAACTAATTTAACCTTACTGTTTTAACCACTTTTTAGGTCGGCTTAGACATTATGTCGTGAGGCAGAGGATGTAGGGCACATGGCTAGTGCTAGTCACCACGGAATGTTCAGGTTTAAAGTGTAATTTAGCCCCTGACAACAAAAAACTCCATCACTTACTTTTAAAAAAATCAAAAAGGTTATTTCTGGGAAGTAACTGCTGTCGATTTGAATTAAGACTCAGTCGAGTGAGAAATGTCCTTCCCAGGATCGTAACAGAATTAAAAGTAAAAGCAAGAATCTTTGCCACGCCCTCAAGCGTGTCGGCATTTCGACTGTATCGACTATATATATTTTATACCACGAAGAGGCACTGGGTGGTTATGTGTTCAACATCATGCCGACGCGTCCTTTACTTCCTATGGCCACCTAGTACTATTTAAAGCTGTGTCGCCCTAAAGCCAAGTCATTTTTTGATAAGTCCTCTAACACAGCGAACTTGGCACTAAATTCACTTTAGGTCACACAGGCGGGAACACATGTCCTTGACCTGACTGTACAGAAGGGCACGATCACACAGAACGAAAACATAATGACTGACCGGGTAGCATTT